>WYDI02013501.1:0-23306 GCA_009867235.2 Psittacus erithacus
CCTTAGCATGCCTTCCAGGAGAATCTGCTCCAAGATTTTGCCAGGCACAGAGGTGAGACTGACTGGTCTGTAGTTCACTGGGTCATCCATTTTTCTCTTCTTGAAATCCACTGTCATTTCCATCAGAATTCAGCAAAGGATCCAGAAGAACAGTGTTGCCTTGGAGTAGAGACTATCTTTTTGTCCTGACTTTAGCAAGGCAAGACTCCAAGGATTTTTAACCAAGCCCAGTTGCTTTTTATGACACTTATATCCTTCATAGCTTCCCTTACATGCTACCTTTTCCTCTGCACTCTGGACTGTATTTTGTTCAATCATGTGTGAAAATGCAGACTGGTGCCATTCACTGCAACAATTAGTCAGGGTTTTCATTGATGTCATCAGCAGAAGAATCTGGCTATTATCTTCCTAGTCCACAAGGTGATAAAATGAAAAACTGAATGAACCAGATGAGGTGGCTGTCGATCACTGATTTATCATTTCTTTGATGTGAAGATAGTTTATTGATTGAAATGTTTTAATACAAAAAAATCCACAATTCAGAACAAGAGTTTTATAATTGGCAATGAATCCTCAAGTGAATTTTATAGATCAATTAATGTCTAGATGAGTTACGGGTGAAAGGTAAACTTGACATTAAATTCTTAGTTAAGAGTGCCAGAGGATTCATCATTGCAACTAAATGGATACTGAAGTGAAACTACATTACTTTTTTAACTTATTGGGAAAATAAAAGGCTTAGAGGAACTTTCAACCTCTTTGGAGTCTGAGGAAAATAGTGCAAGCTTTATGCAGCTAACACTCAGACCATTAAAAGAGGCTAGTGAAAGAGAAAACCTAAAGATATAGCTCCATGTTTGAGCTGATTCACAATTTTATACCTTGTTGACCCTGTTGGGGTTCATATATCCTTGATGAAAAACTATTACTAAAGTAAAATCAGTCTTTCAGTAGAATGTTTCAGTTTTCCAAAATGCACAATTTATATTTTGGCTTTAGCTACATGGCACCACCCCTTAATCTTAGAGGAAGATGCCACATAAGACAAACTACACAAAGCAGAAAATCACAAGTCTTCATGAACCTTATCTTGTATAAAGCAAATTCTCTTGACCTCTGCCCACACCAGCAGCTAACAGGAGCTGTATCCATTTGCACTCAGACATCTTTCACGCTTTCAATTCCACAGGAAAGTCACACACAGTATTATTTCGCACAGTATTATTGCAATAAGGTAAGGCATAACCAAGTCACAAGTCAGGCTGTCCTTCACAGCTGAACTGAAATTTCAGGGGCTTTTATTTGCCTTCCAGACTTTGAAGCTTCATGTTGCACTTTCTCAAGTCTGTCCATGTAACTTCCACTGCTAGAATTCATCTCTAAAGCACTACCTTCATTGTATCAGTGTCACACTGAAAAAGCTGATCCAGGAGACTACAATTAGTATGTAAGTCTTATCAATGCAACTAAAAATCATTTGGTAAGAAAGGATGAGTGACACAATCAATATTGTCATAGACTGGGGAAAAATTCTGAGGCAAGAAAAGAAAGAGATGTTAACTGGAAGGAACAGCAATTTTTAGACTGATAGGAAATACAGAATACACTTCAACACCTTATGAAGACTAAAAACCTCGCTGTCAGATAATTAAGTGGAATATGACACACCTATGAAATACAGGATATGTAACAGCTAATACATAAACATTATAAATCATTTTAGGTATCAGGATGCAAGCCACATCTGTCCAGTGCTTATTTAAATATACCTTAGGCCTACAAGATTGTGGTCATACGAATAACATATTTAGTATGGCACCAATATTAGAAATTGATAAAAATGTGACATTAAGAAAATGAAATATAACCCTGTTATAATATAGAGATTACAGAACTGAACAGTCGCTATTTGGACTTCATATTGAGAATCTTATAAATACACATGTTCACTGAAATTTTAATAAGGCAATTATGGCACCATAGGGGAATTTGGGGAACAGAAAGAAGTTGGTCAGCTTATTCAATCTAAGCTCTGCTATAGAGAAAAGTGAAAAGGAAAAAAATCATTTATGAACTGTTTGTTAAGAGAACAAACAGTGCAATACACTAATATGCACACTTACCACTGAACTAGATGCTAATGGCTCTGCTTTTCTTCCTGTAAAAGACATCTTCATATTTACCTCAAAGATGGACCAAATGAGCAAAAATTGGAGTTGTTCTTCAGAGGCAGAAGCATTCACAGGTCTGTGATAAATATTAAATAAGTCCAGGCAGCTGGGGCTTTTATTTCCCTTGCTTTTCTGAACTGATGAGTTCTCTACACATCAATCATTTCTAAATTGTGAACACTGACTACTGTTTTTTGAGCTCTTGACTTGGGATAGCAGTGCCACTGTTGTCAATAACCACAAGTCCAGCTCTCCACTGACACATAAGCAAGGGTTAGGTACAGAAGTAAGTGCTGGATGTCCAGAAATTCAGTTGCTCCTTTCTAAACTGGAAAGAGCAGTGCTATTTTGTTGTAAACAATTAGCCAGCAAAGACGCTGTGCATGACCATGGATCAGCTCCTCCAGTGGTGCCATCGGTTGATCCTCCTACCTTCTAGTCTGTATAAGGGAAATATTTGTCCTCAGGCACATGCCTGGTCCTACCCAGGAGTCTGGCACTCCCTGCCAAGGCATGCCAGTAGGTCCTTAGTCCTCTGCATCCTCGTGCTCAGAGCAACCCCATCCCCTCCTCCACCCAAGCATGCCCTTTTAAAAGTATTTGATTTTGTCTCTCTAACCCCTACTATTTGCTAGTTCTAGCTTTTTCTGCTTATCAACATCACTTCATCATTCCTTCCAGAGCACTTTCCCTCCCCTTTGGCAGGCTGAAGCTTTTTCAGAAGAGATATTTCTAATTAATCACATGCAATAGTTAAAAGCTATCCTCAACCGACCCTATGGAAGCCACTGCCACCAGGGTGCTTACAGCCTGCTCACAAGCCTATCCATCCAACTGTCTTCATTCAAATGAATCAAACCCAAAGCTGTCCTGGCTTAGTTGTTCCGTTTGCTGCTAGACTGCATCCACCCAAGAAGCAGGGATGTTAAAGGTACTTTCTTCCTGCACTGGTAGTTAACCGCCTGTGAAGCAATTCCTGCTCTGCTGACCAACATAAACCATCATTTATGTGGCAGCTTCAGAAACCTCTAGAAGAGATGAAACAACTCTGATTGACCTTTCATTACAGACATCAGCAAAAGCATGACCAGTGCTGTGCTGGCTGTTTTCTTATCAGCATAATAAATCTAAACTTTATAGTAACTGATGTCCAAAATAGCTCCCCCCTGCAGTATTTCCTTGGACTTCCCCTCAGTGAAAGCCAGAACACTGCATGCTATGGTAATCTCTACTTAGTTTCATGAATTTACAGCAAAATTAAGGATGCCTATTGCAAAAAATAAATAAATAAATAAATAAAATAAAACCAAAGATTAGAATGAATAAATTCAATTATTGTTCCCTTAATTTACAGTGAGAGGCTTCATGACTTCCAAGACCTGGCAGATTTTCAAAGCAGACCTGCGAGCCTCGATATGCAAATGGGTCCTGATCTGAGACTTCTTGCCAAAAGGCAAACTCAGAAGAGCAATAAATGGAACAAATCTAGACTGTCTTTGGAGATTAGCCAAGCATTCATAAATGGCACCACTTCCAAAGACAAGCAAGTGAAGCATCAATAAACCAGTAAACCAATAAACACTGAAATCTCTCTGTTGTATTCATTATATATTCACAGCAGTTTATAAACATAGATAAGAACCAATAATAATCCATTTGATATCCTGAATCTGATGTCTGGCAGAAAAAAAAAAAACAACAAACCCTAACAAGCATACAAAGAGATTTGTTTCTGTTCTTGTTGTATAAACTTTTCCCTCTAACATGGTTTGAAAATCAAATCATTCCTGCTGTTTATTCCTTTTTTGAAGAGTTTGAATTTTGCTTAAAGGATATGGCTCCCAATTTCAAACTTTATCATTATCCCAGAGGTGTGCCCGGAGAGTCTCATTCACTCCACAAAGAAAAACACTGATAAAACAACTGTAGAAACACCCAGTTAGCACTGACTGATATACTAGCTAAGAATCTAAACGTGAACCCAAGTGGAAATGCTCTATGGAAATAAAACCCACACGTTTAAGGCATAGATGCATTATAGTCAAATATGTGACAGCAGCTGGAGCCGGCACTTGCCGAGACACTGAATCTGCAGCAGCACCTTGCAGAGACAAGGATAAATACTCAGGCAGCTCACAACATAGCTAAAATACTATGTGAGACACAAAAACTTAGATCACACATGTCAAGCCAAGTTAGTCATACAGTCTGTAGCATAAAAAGAGTCTTTAATGTGTATGATTATGTCTGTTCCTAGTAACTGGATTAGAGACTTTATGTCTTGCCCCAGAAGCATGAGATTTTGGATCCACTTCCCATCATAGTACGTGGCACACCCCATTTAAAACTTCAGATACTCTCAAGAGACTTTGAAACTTCACTTGAAGCTCTTTGCCTGCAGTTGCAGAGAAAAGCTTCATTTGCTGTCTCCTTCCACAAAGGACCAAGACTTTGCAACAATATCAGCCAGGGGCTTGACATTCTAAAATGCAGTGACTTCAGTCCTGCTCACACAGAGCATGACACCTAAGGGAGACTCAGCTGAGGAAGAAGCAGTGACCAAGTGCCACCAAGAGCTGCAGCTGTGCCCACCTCGCTAGTGTCACATCACTAGTGCCAAGAAGGGAAGATGTTTCCCTGGTCACCCTCCTCCTTTCCCGCACCATGTTTCCTTCCTCCTGCTATATGAGCGCAAGTGCTCAGCAGAGCTTTTGCTGAGCTAATTTAACACTCTGTTCCTGTAGCGCATTGACCCTTGCCATGGAAGACTGCCATGCACCAGACACTGCAAGGTGCAGGACCAGGGATGGAAGGGGAGATCAGTACCAGACTTACTCTCACACATGGGAGGAAGACCCCAGATTTGGACTGGCTGATTGTAGACTTGTAGGTACATGGCATAGTATTGTTTCTGAAAGCAATAAGAAAAACAGTTGAAGAGCAGACACATGACAGTGATATCATCAGAACAGACAGTGCCTAGTTTGCAGTATAAGCAGCGTTGCAATACAATCCTTGCTACCATCAGTAAAGGAGTAGACAAGTTTTGACTTTCTTTTTTCCTTTTTATTAATATCCAATTTCAGTTTGAGTGAACAAATGCATAGACATCCATTTATATTTTAGGTTAAAATCTTTATCCAAACTGTTACCACTATCTTAAAATATTTCACAAGAACAAAAAGCCTGCTTTTCCATACTATATAAACACCAAAATGAAAAAAGGAATGCCCATTTACTGCCCATGCCAGTTTAAGGTCTGAGTACATTACTTATTTTAAAAATATACACGAGAACATACATTGAGATTTTTCTGTTTTCCCTTGCATGAAACCCAATAAAATCTTAAGCCCTGCAACAAAAAATTACTAGTGCTGCTCCTATCACAGCAACCTAACAAATCACCCTTTAATTCTAGCAAAATAAGACAAGATGAGCTCAGAACTGAAGTCTCACAACAGTATTTCACCTAATAATGGCTATCAAAAACCTGATATATTTCAACTCTGGAAAAGCACCACTTCAGCTATGAAAACTCTTACCAAGAAACATACTTTTGTTTCCTTTTAGCAGCAGTTTCAGGTGGATTGATCAGCTATACTCCAAAAAAACTCACCTTACTAGGTCTTATGACTTGTTTGGATATGTTATCAGAACTTTTTACAGTTCTTACCTGGAGCTCTTTTGTGCAAACACTGCCATGGAGCAGAGCTGATGCCCATAACAGTTAGCAGAATATTTCATTTGAGTTAGGGACTGGATTGCACTTTATATGCTTGAACAGCACTTTGCAATGCATATTCTGTCATTTTGGTTTACTCAGAATATTACTTTTCATTTCTACAGTGGCATCTCTCTGAGCCATGCAAGTGACAGAAGTTAACGTATTTTACATCTTGCCTCTGCTTTGATTTCAAGGATTTCATAATCCATTTGAAAGCCGTGCTGACTACTGACAGTGGCTGATGTCCCATGGGCGACGCAGTGCCAGGCAACCCTGCCCGTTTGAACCCAGTGCTCTGCTCTCACCTTTGAATTCTATTTCTTGGAAAATGCACAGACAAACTGACTGCTGCATAAACTTTCTCTTTTAAACCTGACAGCTGCATTATTTTCTCTTAAAAAAAACAATACTCTTAGGAACAATGATAACATTAATGAAAAATGCTTTAAACGATAGCAAAATATAGTATTTTAAATGGTGTTTAATGAAGGTGCTACTGATCTGCATTTGTTAGATCCCAACCCTGTGAACACCTGAGGTCATTCCAATCCATTTCATAAGAGCTCTAATTCTATTCTGTGGAAATATATAAAAAATATATATGCACAGATTGCATATGAAGAATAGAGTTATATGTAGTACAGCCATGCAAAAAAAATTAACGCTGGGGGCATAATATCATGCTTGAAGAACTGAGTTCAATATTACCTACAGCTTCTAGATCTCCTCTGCTGTTACATGATTTAATTTTTAATTCAGAAAACATAGTGAAAGATTCCATTTTCTTTCCTGCTGTAGGTACATTGATATAAAAGCTTTGCTTCCACATTATGATAACTATTAAGAGTCTACAAATTGTACTTCAGATTTACAGTATCACAGCCTATTTGAGAAACCCTCTAGGTTTAAGATGAGAAGTACAAGTTATTCTTCAGTACAAGTTCTTCTGAAAGCACACAGAAAAAAAAAAAATACAGAAGCCTATCCAGCAGCCCCAGTGATTCAGCCTGTAGCACTTGGCAATCTGAATTCAGCATGAAGCACCTACTCAACCAGGCACCACTGTGCTCCCATCCGAAGCTCAAAAATGCCTAAACACAATTATGTGACAAATCAGAGGATGCCAGAATGACAGTGAAGTTTCCTTTAAAAAAAACAAACAAAAAAAAAAAGCTTCTCTCAATTTCAGTGTATTTTGAAGAAGACAAAGACAACTGCTCATGCAATAAGAAAAACCAGACAAATGTCTTCAGGTAAGACTGTTCATTCCATGCTTTATTAGCACAATCCTATTTTATATATATATATTTCCTCTTCATTTTAATTAACAAAACTACAGTATAATGGAGACATCCTGAAGGCCTCATATTTAAAAGTTGTAACTTCTACTATAAACTCTATCTTTAGTGGTATACAGTTTTGGCTAGGGAATTAAAAAGCAACTTACCCTGAAAACTGCCAGGTTTATCATGAAAACAAACAGAAAAAGAGATGGGTTCTATCTACAATTTGAAGACAATCTGGCAGTGTTAAGTTACAGATCACTAACATCACTTCAATTTGAATCGTCAACCCCCTCCCACAAAACTCTTAGATCTCAACACTGCAGCACTTCTTCATATGGAAAGTATGCACAGCTTAAAGATATACATTTTGCATCTAGGTGCATTAATAGTTAATATTTGTGCACATGTGCCCCTGACAACAGCGGTTTCTGAGGCAGTAGCAGAAGAAGGCTTTGGGTAACCTCACTATCTGTCAGCCCAAGGAGAAGTCTGTCTAAAACCAAAAGAAAGAGGTCATAGAATCATAGAATAGTTAGGGTTGGAAAGGACCTTAAGATCACCTAGTTCCAACCCCGCTGCCATGGGCAGGGACACCTCACACTAAACCATGTCACCCAAGGCTCTGTCCAACCTGGCCCTGAACACCGCCAGGGATGTAGCATTCGCAACTTCCCTGGGCAACCCATTCCAGCGCCTCACCACCCTTACAGTAAAGAACTTCTTCCTTATACCCAGTCTAAACTTCACCTGTTTAAGTTTGAACCAGCTCAGTGTATGAAGAAGAGAAACTGCTGTCCTTTGGGCATGAGCAGCTCTCAGCTTGGTCTAGGGCATTCAGATGAGTGGCATCCATAATCAGCTCTCAAGAGACAGCCCCTCCAAAGCTCTCACTGCACCCAGGGATGTGTCTTAGCTGCGCCACCTCTTGCTCCCGCCACCTGGCCATCATGTCGTAGGGATGATCCTTAACACCTGTACATTTTGATATGCACCAGGACACAGTTGTTTTTATTTCATGTCCTTGGTGACCAAATGCATATACAAATTACACTTCCCGACTAACAAAGCCCTCATTTGAGTTAAAATCACAGGTGAAGTGTTTGTTTGGGCAGAACCAGGGCTTTTGTGGCAATCTAGCAAAATGGTGTTGCTTAAACAAGTACAACTCAGTTGGCCCCACAAGTGAGCTAGAAGGTGACTAGCCTGTTACACAGACCTGAACAGCACTGAATAGTCCCCCGCATCTGGCCAGAATGCAGCTGATATTTCTACCTCTGACTGTGAAAATAAAGCTGTCAGAATCACCACCTTGTCTGACATTTAGGACAAAATAGTGCATAGGTATCCTGCTATATAGCCATGCACCACTTAAGAAATTTGTAACATCTCCTGGTCACTGCAGCAATCTACCTCAGAGCTCTATCTATATTAAAGCACTATGATTTCCATCCAAAATCTTATGGAGTGCTGAGAAATTAAATCAAGAAGCACTTATTTAACAGTAAATGCCTTATACCAATCATATAACTCTTCAAAAAAAAAAAAAAAACATATGATGGTACAGGTATTCCAAAATATTATGAGCCTCATACACAGACTTTCACTGAATAAAAATAAGAGTCTGCATCACAAGGGCAGACTTTAATGCTCAGCAAAGCAAAACTTATTTTGCATGAACCTGATATTTACTTTTTATGAAGACCACATCGAGCTAAAAGAAGCAGTTAGCATGGATTGAATGGAGAAACGATTGCAGTGGTGCCCCAGGAAAGCATAGCAAGATTTTGAATTGGATACAAGGAGGTTACTAGATGAGCAGCTCCTGCTTTCTGCCTCGTCAGAGGCTGGTATATAGATGAAGTTGCATTTTCTGGAGTGTATAATGGAGAAAAAAGTTAAACACATCTTCCTCTTTTCTCCAGGGGTACATTTCAAAAAGGTAAAGACAACCCTGGACTCCCTAGACAGCAGGGGAGAAATGAGATGCTATCTGTAGCCCACAATCTGTTATGCTGATTTCGGAGCCATAAAAGATGGGAAGAGAGGCCTAAAAGAGTTTGTTTCATTTCTCAAAACAACTAATGGACAAGGTGATATTAACAGCTTTTTAACCTTCACTTGTCAAAATAGCAGGGAATGGTTTGGGGTTTTTTTACCATTGACTTCAATAGTAGAGGGTCATGACTTCATAAATGTAATTATTTTGGCACTGTAACTTTTGTGGTGATGTGATGAGTGGCAGAGCAGTTTGCCCTTCCTTTGCCATTAATTTCACAATCTTAAAGTGTCGTTTAACTGTAACATTTTGTTTATATTTTTATATCCACATCACAGTTTTATTAAGTTTAACTTTATTTCAAAATGTCACCTTTCTTATGACACAATGTATGTATACCATACTGTAAAAATACCAAACATTGTTATTGCCAACATGGGAAGATTTACTGGAGAAAATTACTCTGAGAAACACACTTAAAAGCCGTACTGGGGTGATTCTTGTGAAATGATCAGTCCAAGGATCACTTTATCCAGCTGTACATGCTTACAAATCACTGTCTTTACATAATGTCTAGGACATGAGGGCTAACACATAATGGTAAAGCAGTGCCTGAACTAGTGAAATTATCTGTAAAAACTGACTAGTTTGCTTTATAGCATGCTGAGGACACTGAACAAAGCAGGCAATCTCCAAGTAATATGCTAGGAGGAGTAATACGCAGAAGGAGAGTGACACAGAGAGCCTACAGAAGAGCTGCAGTGTTGAAGCAGGTCCACCACATGTTGAGTTTCTCACACACAATCCATTTGCCATTTACAGCTTGTTATCTCGTCATCAGTGAATCAATGGAATTACAAGCTTATTATGCACAGCCAGGCTTGGATTATAGCACATATTAAGACAACATAGTTAATACTGAAACAATGTTTTGCTTGTTTAATTTTTAAACACCTACTACTACCAGAACACAAATCCTATTACCAGCTTTTTAAGTTATTACCTCAAGGTCATCTTCAACAGTATTTACCATTATGTTATCAGTTTCAATAGACTGTTTTTAGAACAGTTTTATATATTTACCAATTGCAAGTTTGGACCTTCAATCAGCCAGGTTACGTGATTTTGATGCAAACCGGGGAAAAATGTATGAATTAATTTCAGTAGAGATGAAAATTACTCACCTGTATTTCTATTCAGGGAAGCACTGCAATCTGTTGTGGTGGTATTGGCAGCAGGACAAGACACATTACACTTGCAATGTATCAGAGGAAGGAAAGGAAGTAGGCTTGCCCATGAGCGATGGCAAAGCCAAGTTAAGTTGTCAGACTACTTCTCTATCCCACAGGAGGCCGAGGATGACAGCATCATTTTTGTTTATTATTTGGTCAGCATTCCTTGGTGCCTGGTCCTGTACAAGACAGGAAGGACAAAGAAAGCAACCAGTAAAAATGAAAATGAAAGTACCCACATCAGGTCCAATCCAGAGCATTATGAAATACAGAGGTAATGCTTCAGAAGTTGAGCAACTTCCATAGTGGCTTCAGACTGGTATGCTCTGTTGCCTCCTGATCAATATTCAACAAACAAGAGGTGGCCTTTCTTTCTCAGGAACTAATGAGTGCTTAATTACTCTAATCTGGTGTATAACAGATTGTTAATACCAGTACAAGAAAAGCCCTCGTGAGAACAGGAGGACAAAAGCGTAATTTGATTTAAACTGGTCACAAGCTGCACTTCTCAGAAAAGTTATGACACTTATTTGTTATGCAGCTCTGCCTTATACAAGCAGAACAAAAATTAAAGGATTGTGATATTTTTAATATTACATTTATGAAGATGATTACCCAGCTGCTGTTTAATTTCCATCTGTGTTCTGCTGCATTTATACCATTAGTGCCACTTTGTGATTAGACAGACAGGCTCAGAACTTGGAGAAAAAAGTGTGGCTGATAATTGCTATTTAACTCTGTGGAACAGCAACAAATGGTTTTATTCCATCTACTGTTACCTGTAAATTATAACAACTGCTTTCTTTTTGCTGCTTTTCAAAATCACTCAAGAAAAGGAAAGGCTCATGCAAACACCTTCTCTGCCATGCTGAAAGAAGTTGCCTTGATGGTAAATTTACAAAGCTTCACCTCAGAGTAAATAAAGTCCCTCCCAGCAGGCAGTACACAATATTTGTTTTCTTATATCAGGGCAAGATTGCAATACACCTAACATCCATTTGCTCCCTTTCTAAAAAAACCTTTTTTATATATACTTATACATTCATGCACCATAAAACTGATCTTCATCTGTCTGTTACCCTATCCAATAATACAGTACGGCTTTCCACATGGCAAATTAAATTGTGTTTTCCAATCAGTCATAAACCAGGGTTTTACAAAATACTCTTAATACGCTTTAGAAAGGATGAGGAACCTTGTGGCCATCCTGAACAATTGTCTTGCATCCTAGGTCCTGAACAGGACAGCAAATCACTGCTAGGAAGATTCCTAGGCTGTCTCAAGATGATGTCCTATTTCCTCAGTGAAAAACAAAATGTGCGCAACCTGAACGAAAAATAACTCCTCCCTTATCTTCTGCACCTGTTCCTTGTCCTCCCTATGGCTCTTGAACTGATCCTCTAGGCTTTGTTAACAGAAGCCCTAAAGGGCTTCAGAATCTCTCAGAGAGCCACCTGGGATTAAAAGTGCTATTAGCTACAGGAAAAGAAGCAACCTGTAGAGAAGAGCGCACAGAATAGCACTTGCATCCCTCAAACCTTCTTCATGTACCCACAGGAGGTCCCCTCATCCCAGCTAACCACCCTTCCCTCACCAGATAAGCACAGCACTGTGCTCACACCTCATATTCCTAGTCATCTGCCTCTCAGATCCTACTATTTCCTCAGGCCAACTCACTTAAAGTTATCCCTTATGATCCTGGATATTGATTTGGAGAGACTAGAGTTGATCCAGGTTGTTTTGACCCAGGCAGGAAGTATTTCCCTACTGATGCACCTTTTTACCATTGCCTCACTCCCTGCGAAAACCTCTCTATAGCTGCCTTTGATTTCATTGTTTCTGCTGCAAGGCAATGCGATACAGGCAACCCAAAAGCAGAGAACATTTTTGAGGTTGTTTTCCATCTTTTATTTTTAACGTTACGTACTATTACCTATTTTTGACAACAGGCTAGTCAAACTCCACCACAGCATTTCTTGAAGAGAAACAGAACCAGCACCTCTGCTATTAGTCCTTTACAAATAAGTACAGCAGGCTGATTTTAATAGAACGAGACTCAGCTGTTTTCAGACCATCACTTAACCTCTACCTCTTCAGCCTAAAAGCAAGCAGCTCCTTTTCTCCCACATATGACACCTTTGATTACGAATTTTCTCCTTCGTAGCTGGTTTTTCACACTTAGAAAAGCTATAAATGGTATAAAAGATCCACAAGCCTTATTTTCTGAAAAGCAGATGAGAAATGAGGGGTTGGGGGTTTTATGTATTTTATTTCTTGAATTTTTCTTTTATAACAGAAAAACCACTTGCTTCTCTTACTGGGCATTAGTTTTCAGAGATGTTGATCATTACTATTTGCTACTGATTACAGCATTAACTTGGGGTATTCCTTGGATATAAAAATCAGCCCTATTCTAAAACTACATTGTTCCAAACACAGACTTTGTGCTGTCTCAGGCAATTATCTGTAATTTCTTTCAGCACTAAAACTCAAGGACTTGAGCTTATCAAGAAACAGTTATCTTTACCCATATATCAAGTCAGCTTTTACAAATATGCAATTATTTATATGTCTAATAGAGACCTGAATTCTGTCCCAATTCATTGTGGTAAATTCATCATGGTAAATTCAGAGTAACTACACTGTTTTCAAATATTTAGTCAAAGTGTGTGTGGTCAGACACTGCTGTCCTGCTCTCATTCTGTTTGGATGCTCTAGAATCCTCCTTCTATGGAAAATTAGAACAATGTAGATTTAAGAATATTTATTTATTGTACCACTGGTCAAAAAGTTGCAAAATCATACAACTGAGATAAGAGGAGAAACCACAGGGAATATCAGGATGCTAACTTGTGCTTTTACCTTTTAAAATCTCCTCTTCAGTTAATTAAAGACTGTTACCCTGAATTGAAAATCAAGTATTTTCATGGGTTTCAAATGCACAGTACCTTCTTCCTCCCTAAGAAATATAATTTTTCCCGAGATAACTTCCTTCTTCTCACAGACAGAGAAAAAATGAAGCAGCAAATCTATCTTAAAAGTAATAACTTACCCATTATATTGGAATAGTATTTAAGTGACAACAAGGCAATCAACAAAAGAACAACATTATTTGTTCAGTCAATCTCTTTCAGAGTGATAAAACAATTCAAAACCCAGGCCATTAAAACGCTGAGGAAAGAAGGGAGGAAGAAACCTGGGGAAAAGAAGCACGTCAATATAAAATATTCAGAGTACTTACACATGATGTAGTTCCAGAGACAGTGGCCACAAAATAGGAAAACAATTGCAGTGTTTGAAAACTAGAGCTGGGCAAATCAATGATGGCTAGTCATCAACCATGCCTCACACACATCATTTATTCAATCAGAATCCTTCCTTCATTCTTTTTGACAGAACCAATAAAAAACTACTCTATGCAGTTAAGCCTCAATCTGTTTATGTGAGGAAGACAGGAATCAGATAAATTCATTTTAAGGGGGAAATTCTTCTTCTAATTTTCCTCACAGGTAGCAGCTTTCCAGCTCTCCAACCTTGTAATTCTCAATCACAGTTATTGCTGAAGCACTCACGTGGAAGCTGGTGGTAATAGCTGGGTTCAGGCGGCCCTTCTGTCAAAGGAAACTGAAAAGCACTCAGTACTGATGACCCTGGAGGTAATCACCTAACTGGGGGGGTAAAACTGGGAGGTTTTTGTATCATATGTATCAAGAAATACATGACTAAAATACACAGAAAAACTGTTATACATTTTTTTCAATATACTTTTATAATTCCTTTTAGCATGGTGTAACAGTCCTGTTCTGAGAGGTAATCACATTCTGCTAAACCCTTTATGAACAAATAGCAAAAATATGGCTTCAGCCTCTAAATCAAAGAGGACCTAAGTTGGAGGACGTCAGACAGGCTCTATCGGGATGATAGGTTATAGTTTCTACACATGAGAAACTTCATGTGTTAATCTGTAAACAGCATGAATCTTAAGGAGCAATGTGAGGGACAGCAACAAAACAATTTCCAAGACATGCCTTTGACTTTGAAGGCAGCTTCAGAGAATATATGTTTGTAAATGCAACGAAGCCATGTTGGAATCACGGGATGATCTGTCACTTTTCAGAGAGAGATGATCCATTGTGAGAGCTGCAACCAAGGGAATGGGGAAAAAACAGCAGTTGGCCCAGCTCCAGTTGTCAAGGTCAGAGAAAAGAATGCTGCGGTAACCAAGGCACAATTAATTAAAGCCTAGACAAGAGTATTAAGTACTTCTTGGAAGCTTCCTAATCAAAGACATATCTTGAGGTCCGAGTTGCGTCTATGTCCCACAGTCACTAGTGACAGTTCCCTTTGTCTCTTTCAGCCCTTCCATTTTCCTCTCTTGTACCAACTCTCCCACCTTCTGCCCTTTCTTCCTTTGTTTTCGATTAAGCCTAGCCTAAAAAACAACAGATGAAGCAGCTTCTGTCACAACTGACATCACACAGTAAGCATTATATTAGCTAATACATTAAATAGACACTGAAAAACAGGGAAAGGGATAAATTATACCCTTTGTTTGTTCAGCTGCTATGCCCTGTCAGACGCGTGTTGTGGTGTTTGTTTGTTAAACCTTCCTTGGAAAGAGCAATATCCCAATTGCTCCCATGCTGGTAGTGCCAAGGCAAATGTCTCTCTGCCCATGCTAACGGCATGTATTCCCCCCTCCTTTCAAAAGGGTCTGCAACCTCTACCTTGTAGGACCCTCTTCTGATTTTTTTTACTTCAGGAGGAAATTTTTACAGTGGTGGAATTGGTGTATTGACCAAGCAAGCACAAAATGAAGAAGGTTAAAAATGGAAGCCATATGTAGGATTGTGTGAAATTCAGAAATGCATGAAGAAATCAGGCAATTTCTGTCTCAAAGCTGTAAGAAAAGGAAAGTGATACTTATAGTTATCACTAACAGGAAAAGCGTCTTTTACTAGCTTTTCCCATTCTAAGGACAGCTTTGGGAAACGATATAGGCTTTGAACTAGTATTGCAAAGGAAGATCAAGCCTTTTTGCAGCTTCTTTTTCTGACTGATTGATGCATTCATGGCAAGTATTCTTGCTCACAGACCACAGATGACAAGTGGCAACCCATACTCTTACACAAAATCACCTGTAAAGCAGTCTAGCTAATCATCTACAAAGTCCTAAAGAGATTCTTTGATACTGTACCCCGCTTTCCCATTTGTACCAGTTGAGCTCTCGTCTTAAGTTCTGAAAAATCCATAAAGATAGATGTGCAAAAAGAAGGCAGAAAATAGAGGAAAAGACAGTTAAAAATGAAGTAGTGAATTCTCAGAAATGTCATTAGAGATTCTTAGGGACTTAAAATACCAAATGTTAATTTTTTTTAAAAAACTAGACGTAGAAGCAATCAGTCATGCAAGCTTAGAGTCACACAGGCAAGAATTAATTTCAAAATGGATACTGGCCATTCTGCTTAACTCATGGAATTTATTGTTTTTGCTGGATCTAGCTGCAAAGTATACTTATTCAAGGAAACTTGCCAGGATACACTACATTTAAGGATTATACTGAGCATTATATAGCACTCTATTGTTTGTAACATACAGCACTCCTTACCATAGTACTTGTATTTCAGATTTTTCACTAATCACTTGCTCAAGACAACCTGGGGTGGGGGATTCTCACACTAGGAGCATTGAAAATATGAATCCAGAAACTCATCCAAACTTGCCATTGTTCCCAAAAGAGCAGAAATTTCCTGCAGTATAAAACATCCATAAACATTTGGCCTAAGCTATTCGATGAAGGCACAAATAATGGGACTCTGGGGAACGAATGGCAACCACTGACCCTGCCTTCTGAGAGCTCCTGTTGTTGCAATGTTGCTTCTCCATTTCTAAAGGAAAACAGCAGAGCCCCTGTAAATCAAGACTCTTCTAGACTTCAAAGCCACTGGGATACCCCTATCACTATATCACTCAAGTCAGAAATTAGCTTTAACATGCTATATGATCAGTAAATAGCCAGAGTTAGCAGTCAGAGAGCAAAGAAGTGTTGATAGGTCCAGTCAATTATTATTTTCCTGATAAAATACTATCTCCAGGAGATCTCTGAAGCTAATATAGAGTCCTGCTTCAAACCATGACTCTCAGATGCCATAAATTTCAAGGATCTGCACCAGAATGCTCACTCACATCAGACACTTAGCATTATAAAGCTTCAAAGGAGACAGAAAAAACATCAGTTTAAGCTGTCCAAAAGAACATCTGCATCTGCACCAGCCACATGTGAGGGCAAACAGCTTGAGCTGCTCTCTCCAGCTGGGCTAAGTATCCTTAGCTTAAATCTTCTTGAATTGTGACTAATGACCCAGAATATGTTTTGCAGCAATTAAAGCAAATAAACAAACACCCTGACATCTCCTGACAGCATCTGAATGTTCTCTTTCTCTGTGCCTGGTATCTTTACAGATCATGTTGATACTAGCCATGAAAAACAGTTGCCAGAATTTGAAATACCAAGCTATGGGGCACAATTTGCCCGAGGGCCACCTTAGCTCCAGCGTAATGGCAGTAGCTGGCCAGGAGGTCAACAGCACACAAACTGGAAAGAGTCACACACATAAAGCCCATAAAGCCAGTGCAGTCAAACTGGGTAGATTTTGCCATTGGATGAAGAAAGTGCAACACTTTTCACAAGGTTTAAACCTATTGAGTGTGCAAGAAAATGGATAACAAACTAGTAGGTCTTCCCCTGACAGTACAGACAAAGAGGGTCCAAATTCATGCTAAACGCTGTCACTCACAGACTAGTGTGAGGGAAAGTAGCCATCTACTGCTCAAGAACAATCCTATCCAGGAGAAACCAAGGCCAGTTCCTTCTGATATGCAGTATCATAACCATGAAGGCCAGCTTCTCATAGGCACTGTTAGAGAAGGAGATGGCAGCCACTGCCAACTTCTACCCTGCTTGGATGATATTCCCAAGGAGTGGAGAGGGGATTGTCCCTGATGTGGCACTGGCAGGCTTACAGCTCC
This sequence comes from Psittacus erithacus, assembly GCA_009867235.2. Classification (NCBI taxonomy): domain Eukaryota; kingdom Metazoa; phylum Chordata; class Aves; order Psittaciformes; family Psittacidae; genus Psittacus; species Psittacus erithacus. Next base: position 17,439 of record WYDI02013501.1, read on the forward strand.
AGATGTGTCCATGCTGCATCCCTGCTCTTGAAATTGGATCACTGTTCCACAAATACACAGGGCCGGACAGGGAGCTTGTCCTGTTGCCCAAAAGTAAGGGGATTCAGGCAGAAGAGCAATGTCCTGGGGTCTGATTCCTACTTCCAGCATCCACTCTGCCTTTTGCAGTAGAGAATTGGATAAAGTGCATAAACAACACCAAGGGTCACTCCAAGACTGCACAGCACAGCAAGGACATGATTTTGTCTGTGACCTCACCATTTACTTTATCAATTCAAATTGCCCACATCAGCTTTATGTTCAGTTTGAACATCTTTTTAGTGAAACTTGATTTCTGTTAAGCTCCTGGAAAAACTGTATTTGGTTATATTATGATGGAATTATCATAATCAAATTTAACAATGACTAAGCTGTATTGAAGTGGTCGAGTTCATATAAACACACATAGTTATTTTGCCAGAATGTGAAATGCTGGCCTTCGGTTCTTTATCTACAAGCAATGATGGCATAACAGTACAAGGAAATCATAATACGGCTTGTTTGAAGCAGACTTCTCTTTTGAAAAAACATTCTTTAGAGCCCCTAGAAGACCTCTTAGTTACCTTTCTGCTGCAGTTGCATTTCAAAATCTTTGTAATTAAACACACCTAGAGAAAGGGAAGATACTACTCTTCCCAATGAAGTCTTAGTCTTTCAAAGTCAGATAAGAAAAAAAAAGCCTGCTTTGGGTTGATTGCAAGTCCCCCTCCTCCCTCCTAGCCTCTTCTTTTCTATGGTGGCTATATATTTTGTTTCAGAATCTCTGCTTTCACTTATAAAGAAGTTTCTAGCCCCTTTGATCACAAAGAAAATCTTTGAAATGTGAAATGAGTTTAAACTGATGCAGCAATGTGTGCCCAAGTCTTTAGACACCTGCAATAACAGTAGTTGATGTGTGAACTGTCCTATTCACATCAGCAGAGTGCAAATTCTAAAGCCAAGTTAAATACAGGACACATGGTCTGGTGATTAGATCATTATTTTGGCATTTGTGATGTTCAGGTTTAGTTTTCTGCTGATCCACAGAGTTATGGGAATTTGGATAAGTCAGTTGGCAGGTTTGAACCTGGGTTCTGGCTCGTGCCAGAATGGCAAGGCTCTGCCCCCTTCTCTCCCTTATCTCACTTGCCATCTAAGGTTAGATTTGCACAGGATCACAGCATTTGGCCCCAGGACTGGAGATGAGTTAAAAATACTTACAAATTACCAGACTGTAGCCTTTGAACAGACTGGGATCTCGGAGTTCATTAACTCCACAAATTATGAGAGGATGCAACACTGCATTTAAAATGAAAATATACAATAAATTAAAAGCAGTACAACAACAGATCTGAACAATGAAGGGAAAGAGATTCATCCTGTAACCACAACCCTGTGACTTGGGCTCTGACTGAGTTCCTGTATAACATCTGAAGAGAGGAATTTAAAGATGTTCAAACATTTCTTTTACTGACAGCAGATGAAACAGTAACTTAACGGAGAAATAGCTGCCAAAGATTAGTGCAAGAAGGTCTGGCTCTCCTAAAAAAAACAGTAACATGACATGGAGGGGTGTATATAAAATCAATATAGTTGTATATATGGTTTCCCAATTAAGTGCAGGTATATTTGGATCAGCAACCCTATAGAAACAGAGAAGAATACACTGTTTTCTCTCTCCACAGTTAAAACAAATTCACAATACCAACAATATTTTATCAGATTGCTCTCCAAAATAGCTCTGGCTACAATTTATACTTTTTATTTCATCTAAACACTTGCAATTGAAAGCTCAGCAAATCCATAACTTTACAAATGCAGACCATTCTGTTGACTCCAAGAGGACTGTTAGGAGGAATAAAAGTGTGCCTAGGCATGCTATTGAGAAATTTGGTCTACACCATCTTTATTCTGGATTCATATCTATTTATATAAGCATTCATAATTTAAAAATGTATAAAATGCTACCACTGAAAACCATCATAGGGATCAATAAAACTTGTGTACAAGAATCAAATCTTCCCTCCCATTCCTCGGTCCATTGATGCAAGAAAGAAGGAAATTCTTCCCTTCAAGCCCACCTTTTGTAGAAAGTGAGGCCATTCTACTTTCTGCCAAGCTTCAGGTAGCTTACAAGCATAAGGTCATATCTTTTAAGATGTACCATTAGCTTCCTTACTGCTGGAGAAAATTAAGAAAGAAAATTGCCTGTCACACCCAGAGCTGATGATGAAGGCCAAAGTCTGCTTAGAGCTTCACTCCCAGGGTTAAGACTTTAAGGTTACCTTCTTTATTTATTTTCATGCACCTGGAGTGCTGTTAAAAATACAAAACCTACCAAGTATTTGCTTTCTTGAAAACATAATAAATTGGGCTAGATTTTCAATGTGCTGCATATATGCAATCCCAGCTTTTAGGTGATCTGCTAGGGTCTCAGGTAATCTTATCTTTTTGATGGCATGCAGCCTTCAGTGCTAGAATGACACTTTTTGTCTCTGTTTTTCCCTCACCATCTAACTAATGGCTCAGCTGATGATGCCAGGATTGATGTGTCTAGGAAGAGACACTTCCTATTTTTATTGCTTATATATTATCTTTTAGTTTTACTATTATTTTTTCTGCACACCTTTTGGAGAACACTTCAAACACACTGCATCTCTTTCCAAGTGTCAGATTATTCATCCAAGCAATGACCTTACTTTACTTCTGGAAGCCTAAAGATGTGTTTGTTAAAATAGGCAATTGGACACATTGAGATAGCCTGCCGGGCATGGTAACTTTGTCCATATGAAATATGCTACAGAAACTGATGCATTCTCAAGTATAGTTTTACTTGGATAGCTGATAGCTAACTCCATCAGCTTAGCTCCTATTTTACTGATATATCTCAGGGAAATTTTTTAAACCTTCAAGATATAAAGAAAAAGGATGCATTAAAGAAACTGTAAAAGTCTGTTTTAAAGTAACAGAAGCAAACAAGCATGTCTGTAACATCTACTCATGCCAAGGTACAACAGACCTTGAGGGTTATTTCTGCTGGAGAGATGCACAAACTATGGCGCTGTTAAGAGTACGGATGATGGCAACAACAGTGATGGCAATAATAATGATGATAAGACAAAGATGGAGAAGGAAAAATATACCAACATGCTCAAATTATCATCTGACCTCATTTTGTGAGCCATATAAGACCATTAAGTCCATAGAGAGATGATCTGCCTGCCAGATGAGGCCAGCTTACTTGTTATTGTAGCCCTTGCAGCACACAGTCCAGAGCCATACTGGAAACCAGTCAGGCAAGCTGTGATGTAAGGTTGAGGACATGGAGTTGTTCCAGGAGGTAGTCAGGGGCTGGTAGGTCCTGAATGCCAATGATGTAACTTGGATTCTCCTGCGAAAAAAACCATGTTGGCCAGTTACCTTCACAACTTTAAAGGAAAAGGCAAGATTTGCAAGTTATTATATTACAAGATAGAGGTCTTGGAAAAAATAGACTAGTTGTGAAACAGATGAGGCATAATCAGATGATATCAAGATACCACAATTTTCAAAACTAAACATCCTGTTCTGCCCTCTGCCCTCCCGGTTTCTAACCTTGATACGCGAGGGCCAGAAAGTAAGGAAAATGTTTCCCTTCTTCAACAGATCATACAAGGCCTTTTGACTGCAACAGGGTTTTCTCTAGTCACGGGAAACTGGTTGACCCTTTTTTCACTTGCCTATGGGAGGAAGAAGATCCAGAACACCACAATATTTTAAAGAATGATGACAATGCCCCACTTAACACCTGAGGGGTCAGAAGTCACCAGATCATGAAGTCCAAATTGGCAAATACAGTACAAAATAGTTGGTTAGAGAAAAAAAACAATTTTATTGAGCATAGATAGACACCTCTTATTGCTGCCTTCCCTATAGCACTTCCTTCAAGTTTTGTGGACTCACTCAGCACTCCACTCTAATCAGCTTTGCAATCCATCTTCAAGACACTGTTCACACTGGAGCACACCCAACAGCTGAGCCCACTCCCTCCAAAACCCTGCTAGCATTTACCATTATAAAAAGGAGCTGCACTGAAAAAACAGGCAACAACCATCCACCAGTTTTTAAGACAGCATTTCAGTTAATGTCCAACTAAAGGCAATCATGAATGATGATCTCGAGAGAACCAAGCAAGGACAGAAGAACCATGGAGTATGTTTCCCTGTTACCATGTAAAGTGTCATTACCTTACGCATACGAAGGTTCTTGGTGGCCAAATCATCTTCCAGGAAAAGACTTACAGCAATAAACCCCATTCTGTGTCCAGTCTGTCACACACACAGACACTCTGCAAGACTTCAATAAAGTGATGGTTTCATGCAAAACCGTAAGTTTCAAAAAGAAAAGTAGAAAAAAGGTATGCAGCAAACTATGCACTTGAAGCCAAGAAGATTCCAGGAAGCAAATGCTTTACATTTTAGGCCATTTCCTCTACCTTCAATGCATTTCATCTTTTTGCAAAAACAAAGGAGACATTATAGGCCAAGAAATGCATTTTTCTTTAGATCACCACTAAATGCACAGTGTTTAATTTACAGACCAAAAAAACCAACAATATGGAAATAGTATTTATCAACCATTTCAGGTTTTATTCATATATGCAGAATACTGTTATGCATAAAACATGATGTGAAACATAGCTTTATGTATTTTTACTGGGCAAACTTAAACTTTGATTTATGTCCATTTCACTAAAACTTTATTGCTTCCTCGTCAGATAGGACAGATTCCTTTCTGTATCTTAGATGGTAAATATAGTTAATGTGCTGAGGCTGCAATGGATCAGCAGTGAAGCTGTTTAATAGTGACATAAATTATTTCAGTGACTTTTCCGGCAAGTGAGAGATGACTCCATGTGCTATAAACTAATACCAAAGGAATGATGCTCTTTCATGCTAGCAAAGTGCCTGAGCTATATTGTTTTCACATCCTGTTGGGGATGCTACAAATGCAGTGTGTATTACAACTATACGCACTTAGACCATTTTTCTTTGCTGTTTTTAATGCTCTCCTGCACTGAAAATTGAGCTTCCATGTCTGAATGAAGGCAAAGCCAATTACTTTATTTGAAACCTCCCTTTAAAGTCTGCAAATCCCAACAGATTTTTAAAAACCTTTCCATTAGCTAAAAAATGTATTTTAGAATAATTATGGTTGTAGAAACTAAGTGCAAGGCATGAATGAAGCTGGGTGGCTGGAGAGAGCCACATGCACATGCCTGCATGCCCTTTCCCGCACTCCAGAGGCTGCTCAGCAAAGCTCCATCTCCATTAGCCTGCCCCTGTCTCCAGAGACCATGTTAGAGTTTTCAGAACATTTTGTTCAACTTGCAGTTCAAGTGAACTTCTACTAGGAAACCAGTTTCTCTTTGTCCTCACATTGGTCACTTATAAAAGACCTTTCATGCACATTGCAGTTCCTCAATAGAAATCACAGGAATATGGGGGAGCAGAGCAGATGTTTATTACAGAGCCACAATAGAAATCACAGGAATATGGGGGAGCAGAGCAGATGTTTATTACAGTGCCACAAAATATGTGCCATCTGAGAGTTAACTGATGCAGAAGTTCCTCCTGTGAGTAGTTTTCACCTATTTAATGCAGCCATATTGTCTGTTCACTTTCATCCTTGCCCCCATAGAAATTCATTCTCTTTTCTCCCTTGTACCTGTTCTTACAAGCTGTCCTGGGTTCAGCAGTAGCAGTCATTTTTATGCTTCGTAGTGACTGGTGCGGTGCTGTGTTTATGACTTTCAGTCTGGGAACAGTACTGATAATACCGATGTTTGTAGCTACTGCTTAGAATGTTTAC
>WYDI02013505.1:0-26900 GCA_009867235.2 Psittacus erithacus
GAATCTCTTCTCTGCCCAACCTGTAGCTGTGCCTGGGATTGCTCTGACCCAGGTGTAGGACCTTGCACTTGGCATGGCTGTATGCTGAATTACATTTAAGACAGCTTAAAACATTCTGAGTCGAACTGACCAATAATTTTTAATTTCTTTCTGAAGAGAAAGCCTAATGTCACATAGGAAAAAAAAAATCTTAATTATGTCAGATGGTGATTATTGTTTCATTAGCCTTATTTTTTATTTTAAGTAAGGTAAAAAAGTTTCTATTCCCTCCTCAACAGTAAGTCATTCTTCATTTTCATGACTTAGTGATCACATGTAACTACCCTGATCTTTAAATATGAAACTAATACAGAAGACTACTTAGGAATAATGACACTGGCAAGTAGAATATTAAGAAGTTATCATAAATAAACAAATAAATCAGCACAACACTATTCCTCTCTAAATATTTGGTTGAAGGAACCTATTTCTATGGAATGTTTTTAGTTCAACTAAAATGCATTTATTTTTGCTTAGAAAACGTGTATAACACAAAATGGAAATCAGCAAAAAAAAAAAAAAAATGAACAGCCCCACTTTCCATAAGCAATTGTTACACTATATATGATTATTGTATACATTCTTTTACTCTTCATTTGCTTTTACAAAAGTAAATAGAAGGAATTTTCAAGGTTGAAAAAGGTCAGCTCACACCAATGCAATCATGTGGCTTTTCTCTGCCTTGAATATGAGATTAATGTGACACCTTAACTGCCACAACAATAACTGTGAGTTAAAAAAATAAAAAAAAAAAAAAAGCTTTCTAAGTTCAATGTTAGTTTACAAAAGAGTCTGTCAAGATTTAGAGACCTAAACTTCAACTTCAAATACCAGCTGGGTTATTGTGTTGGAAACGTACTTCCTGAAGTACCCACTGGTCTGTCACTGTGCTTCATTCCTAATGAACTCAAGATATGAAGATGCTGAACAAGAAGGAATCCTACTTTTGCAATAAATCAGCAATCTTGCATATGAAACTACTATAAGGACTCCTAAAATGTCAGATATCTTAGAATAATTAATATTGATAGGAAAATATACAAGAGGCATATAGAGTGAATTAGGAATTGAAAACAAAAATCATTTTAAAACATACTTTATCACCAAAGGACAGTGTGATAATGATGAACAGTAAACTAATCAGAATATCAAAAATTAGCCTTTAACGGTGGGGAAAAAATACCAGTTGAAGAATGGGCCATATTGCATTATTTATTTAGTCATTATTGCCAGAAGGACAATTTGCAATCTCCTCATCTTCTGTGGCCTAATAATCAAGACAACAGTAACAAGCATTCATTAGCCCGCTCCTCAGAAATATTCCAGCCAGACCCAGGTTTTTGAAAAGGCATCTCAAGCTGCTACATGTAAATCACAGAAAAATCTAAAAGACAAGACTCAAAACCTGTCTCAACGGTTCTTTCTCTTATTTGTCGTTTACTTGCTCTTTTGTTTCTCTACTGTTGCCACCACCAGATCAGAAACTTCCTTCACAGCCACAGCCTCATGGCTGCAGCACCCCCTTGAGAAAATGAAGAGTAAGGCAGCCAAAAGCAGTGACAACCGCTTCATGCTAAAAGGCACCATGCTCTGCTGGTGCTCCAAAGCAGTGAGTTCCAAATAGCAACTAACACAGGGATACACCTTTTCTCTTGCTTTCTTTTACCCTCCCTGTATGTGTGTTTGTCAGTAAAACAAAGAAGAATCAAACAATGCTAGCTAAAGCCTGTCTTGTTTAGTTCTTTTCTTTTTCATAATGGGACATCTAAAGACTGATGTGAAGGACAGCTCTTTTTCTTTAAAAATTCCTTAGCTAGCATGAAAATATTAAGAGGTACCATTAAGAAAAAAAGTGTTACTCAGCATTTTACACTTTAAAATGTTTTAATTGTGTTCCTTCTTTCCCTGTCACTTAATCTAAGGCTTTTAGGAAATGTGTGTGTGTGTGTGCATGCGTGTGTGTGTGTGTGTCTGTGCGTGTGTGGTCATCCTTTCCATAGGATTAAGCAAGCTCAGGTCTCTTTTCTCAGAACGCTGAATTCTTTTTGCTGTTCAGCAGTATAAAGCCAAGCTGTTAAACTATATGCTAAACTCATTCATCCACTCATATCTGACAGAATATCGGTCCTCTATTGCAGCTCAGCTAGTCCATTATTACAATCTGCACTCTCGCAGCTTCCTGAGCATTAAATGCTCTATGAAGTGTAAGACATCCTTATCTCTCCTACACCAAATCAAAATGCTTAATCACTAAACAGAAAAAAAGACAGGGGAAAGTAATCCAATATACCATATACAGACATGGGCAGGCAATCACCATGAGGACAGAAGCACACCTTGCTAACTCAAAGGTTTTGTAAGGTCAGGCAGCGAAATTATTAGTTTCATAATTCTATTTGAGAAAATCGACACAGCATAATGAACAAAGAAGCGAACTGAAATTTACTGTTCCTTGCTATCAATTACATGGTGATCCAGCAAAGTTATTAGTTTGCTGCAAAGACAGAAAGGCCCACAAACTACAGCTATTTAAGTCTTCATTTTACCAATTGCTACAATATTAACATTGTACTGCAATAATCTCTTTTCACGCTGATAGGAGAGAGAGTAAATGGCAAATATGCAAAATTATTTGATTTTTATGAAAATATGAAGTATACTTTAAAAAGTTAAATCCCAGTTTCCATCTCAGGAAGAATAACTGAGGTCATCCTTTCATTTACTGCAAAGACTTTTCAATACAATTTAAGAGACTATTTAGAGTTTTAGAAAGAATAGCTACAGATTCATGTAGTGGGAAGTGCTGATTCTTGTGCTTCAAGCAGTCTGTGCGTCACAGCTGAGACACAGCACTGCCCTCCTAACCAGGAGCCATCAGTGAGAAATGATGATTCCCGGTCCACACTCCATAATGCACCTAAGCACACTCTAAGCAACACACAGCCTCCACAGTCACAGCCTAGCCTGCAGAATGATACTGATATGTTTTATAAAAATGCTAAGTCAGCAAGTCAATTATTTTATTCCATATTTGCACCAATCAAGCTAGATTCTCTCAGAACTTCAAATCAGATTACATCTGCTTCACTTAACATACTTCAAAAAATTAACTCACTACTATATTTGCCACTTTTTCTTTGCTTCTTACTCCTTAATAGCATGAAAGAAATGTTATATAAAGCACGAACAATTCATGTATTGAATACAGACAATTAAGCAAACTATCCTGCCTATTCTCAATTTAAAAAAAAAAAAAAATCAGGATATAAATACATGTCATCAGTGCATAGTTTAAAAAAACCTAAATTTCTCTTTTTATAAATTTAAATATCAGGTCTCTGTAATATGTGAAACATACCAATTTTGTACCGTAAGTGTACATTCACACACAACAATCTTCTGATTCTCCCACAAATATATTTACAATGAAAAAAAAAAAAATCCTTTACATTTCAGAGTTGTTCTAGAATTCTCCCAGTGCTGCCAGAGACCACAAAATAGAGCCATTTTTTGCTTGAGGTGTATAAAATAGAAAAGTTAAAATTACTGTCTAAATATGTTCCCTTTGCGTTTTTAAGTCACAGTCCTCCTTTAATAAGTACATTTTCATGAATCCTCACCTCCACTAAGATCTCCAAGATAGCATTACTCTGACAATGAAACAAGTTTTATTTCAATTTACTGGCTATTTTTTCCACTGTGCTATATTTTATGTTACCTTTAACCTCTATCCATTTTTAACAGAACGATTTACTGAAACTCCTTTTCCTGGTATCTGAATTTGTGAAGGATGAAGAACATAAGGGGAAGAAACAAAAACCATGAGTTTAATTTGAAATTCTCAGAATTTTTTAAAATTTAACAACTATAAAGCATGAAAATTTTCTCAGGGGTTTTGTTTTGTCTTTTTTCTGCTTTCTGAAAGCTGATGGATTTAACCACATGCACACGGAACTTAATACCATCATTTTCATTTAGCTATTTGTCAAAGCATAACCACATGATGGGTCACCTTTAGCCTCTATTGTTCCCATATATTGTACAAAAGACACACAGAGAGCACCAGCCCCTATATCCTATGATCAAATGTAAAAGCAACCTTAATGAAGTTTTAGAGTAGATTTGGGTTTTATTTTTAACAATGTGTGTGCCATACCTTCTCATAAATTATTTTTATTTGGTAAGAGACCTAAACATGTTTTACCTCACTCTGCGTTTCTTTAATAACCCCTGTAAAGATTTCTTCATTTACATAAGCAAAGTTGCAAGAAAACAAATGGCTTAATTTTCAAAAAATACAAAAACCCTGATAATATCACATTGAGCATCATACTTTGGAGGAACACCTTAATATTTGACAAAGGATGTACCATTGGTCATCATATGAAAACCAAACAAAAAAAAAAAAACAACTTTGAGAGTAACTTCAGATCACACATACTAAAGAGAATTATTAGATTTTAAAAGCCAAATCCTCCAAACATTTCATCTGCATGTAAAATCTTCTAACTTGGGCTGAACAAAACTGCATATGAAATGACAGCTCTGAACTTCTGTGAGTCATATCAGGTTTTGATCCAAACACTTGAAATGAGAATAGAAAGGCTTTTTCTCCTCAGCTCCCTACTGGGATCAGGCAACTTACAGGAGATGCATTTAATCCTCTATAAAGCCTAATATGTACTACTTATTTCCCACCTCAAAACAGAACCCACCTCCCACCCAAAAACTGCATACACAACTATCAAGCGCTCCTCTGCTAATATTGCTGACAGTCACTGGCAGCATATCCCATCATCAAGCTCTTTCTATGCGTTCAGGCAGAAACCAATGAACAGTTACCACCAATATGTTATTAGCTCCTGCAACAGAGATAGGAGCTGCCATTCTAAAGGTTCTATCCTTACGAGGATCAGTGCAAGGCAACCTGATGTGCTACGTTTGCATTTCATCACTTCTGCTTGCAAAACGAAGAACTGCAGTCTTAGAAAGTGTTTTCGAAAATTAGTGTTCTTTCTGTGGTCTCTACGTGGATTCTACGCTTGTGTTACAATAATTACATGATCACATATCACTTTTAACAAAGATCTTATGTCTCACTTAGCATAGTTCAGATAAGCAGTAAGGAGTTATTCAATATTTTGTGTTCTCATTTCAGATGTACTCATTTGCTCCAAGCTGAATTTAATGTCTATTATTCAAATCCTGCTTTCACTATGTAATTTGGTATTTGCAACAGACTTTTCAGTTATTCTTGTTGCTATAATCTAAACCTTTAAAAAAGGGGTTTTTACCACTAACAGAAAATCCTTCAGGACATGCAATCCACAGACATGTTCCCACCGACTGTTAAGAATAACAACTACATACTCAAAACCAAGCTTTCTGGCTTGAGAGTTCACATGCATTCCACTATTTCCTGTGCTGCTCATCCACAGCTTTACAGAAGAACTTCGCTGCCAGATGTTGCATCACATCTGGAGGTCACTGAGGCATAAAGCTTAGCAAGAGTGGCTGATCTGCAGATCTCAAAGATGCAGGTTCTCTTTGCAGCTGATAGTATCACCACTACCTCAGGCAGTTGACCCTCACCACCACTGTAGCTAGCTATTTCTTAGTGCTTTCATACCAATCAAGAAACAATTTTTATAGCCTTTACGTGAAGGTCTTTGTGTACCCCAATTCAGAGACAGAAAGTCAAGAGAATCTTGTTTTAACATATAGAAAATGTAAATTATGCTACACATCCAGGATGTGAAGCAATGTCTCAATTCTAGAATGAGATACATTAAGAAAGGGAAGAATTAACTTAAAGAACACATGAGAAATTATCCTGGATCCTTTCTTAAGTGAAACTTTACTCAGAAAAACATCGTATGGGGAAAAAAATGGCAGCCAACAGAAAAGATGTGTTGATCTTTTGATCAACAAAGATCATCATCATCAACAAAGAGATGAAGAAGAAACCTTATTGCAAAAGAATAAAACACAATGAAACACATGGCAAGCAAATGAATTTCACCATCAGTCATATCATTTATCAGCGTCGGAATGACAAAGGTCGCTTCAGCATACAATAGTGGAAAAATTACTCGTAAGAACAGTTGAGGAACTGGAAGTAGAACAAAGGAGTACTGCTACCATCTCTTAACCACCTTAGTAGCTGTGTGTCACAAGTTAAAGATATTTCTTTGCTCCACACAACACCACTAGATTCTGAATAATCCCCAGTTCCCGTATCTCTGCAGTGTAGCTTCTTAGACAGGAACTCTGAAGGTGTACTGGGTCTGGCTGGGATGGAGCCCACTTCTTCATAGCATCCCATATGGTGCTGGGTTGGTTTTTTTTATTTGTGACTAACAATGTTGATAATGCACCAGTGTTCTGACTATTGCTGAACAGTGCCTGCACAGAATCAAGGCTTTTTCCCAGTCTGTCCCTCTACAAGTAGGCTGGGGTTGACAAGAAACTGGGAGGACACACAGCTGGGAAAACTGATCCAAACTGATCAAAAAAGGATATTCCCTAGCATATGACATTTTACTCTAGGAAAGGACAAGGAAGCAGGTATATTCAAGTTATGGCATTTGGACAGTCCTGTGTGCTGAAGTAAAGCTTACCACAAATCAAACATCTGCCTGCCAGTGGGAAGCAGTGAATAAATTCTTTTATTTTGCTTATATGTGTAGCTTTTGCGTTATACATTAAAATGTCTTTACCTTGATCCACAAATATTCTCTCCTTTTTATTTTTATGCCCATCTTACAGGAGAGCAAGTAGCTGTACTTAGTTGCTGGCCAGGGTCAACCCACCAAAGCAGAAGAGGAAGAGCTTCCTCTAGTACCTCTGTGCAATGGGAAAGAGCATGATAATTAGGTCAAAATGATGTTCAAAAGACCAGTTCTGAAGATGATACATACTAGGTATCAGACTAATTTTGAAAATTTCTCTCTTGTGCATGCACAAGTCCGGAAAGAAGCCCATCTGACATTCTAATTAGATTGACCTAAACTGTCAGACTAGAAATTATCTAGTGAATTTCTCAGACGAGTAGTTTTGAGACTTTTTTGCAGTTCCTTCCTATTTCTGAGCTTCAACGTCTGGCGATCGCTACTGTTCTTCCAAACATGTCTTCACCCAGACAGACATCCAAGAAGGTAAGAATGGCTGTCTGACAGAAGGATGCTATACTGCATGCCAAGCAAGGCCTGAAGCCAGAGGAGTCTTTTAAGAAGCAGCTTTGTGAAGAAAATGAACTGAAGACCAGGACAAAGTTATAATAAATGAACTTCTCCAATGAATGCAAGCAGCCAGGGAAAGGAAAAAACGTAAATAAAATGTTAAGTAAATAAAGCAAATACAGAAACAAACAAACAGAAAAATAGAACAAGTTCAAAACAAAGAAGTTGTTCCAACTTAAGCATATGGCAACTAGGATGTGCCTCACCCATTTGCATCACTGAAGAAAGTATAGGGGCTGAATAAGAGTACGCTGCATAGAAATCCCTAAGGATAACAAAGTTCTTGAGACCATTATAAAAATTACTCAGTCAATATTAGGAACTACAGAATCATAAACTAAAATGAAATAATTGCTCCATTGGTCATCAGTATTGTTCTTTACTGTGTACCTACAAGTACAATTGTTGCTTACAAATACAATTCTTAGTCTTATTTTGAAAGAATCAAGTAACGAGTTCTGGCAATCCCTGTAATAGGGTACCCCATAGATTACTAGTAAGTCCTCATTCCTGTAATATTTTTATTAGGAATTCATACTGGTTTTCTTACTTCTCCTTATTTGCTTCTAAACTTGTGGACTCCATATTCTCCACTTTTTACTATCAGTTAATCCTGTAATTTCATGAAAAAAATTTATATTCTTGGTCTTTCCCCAGGTTCTTGTAAACAGCTTCTAAGTTCCCAGAACAACTTTTAATCCATCAATTTACTTCTGACCAGGGTGCCTTAAAAGTAAATGCAATATTCTAGCGAAGGTCACACAGAAGACAGCAGTAGAATAATGGTAACATCTCCAAAAGAGTGGAAATTAATTTACATACTACGCCTACATGAAGAATGTTTTCCATGGGTAGGAATTCTAGTATACTAGAGAAGAGAAAGACCATACTTGAAGAAAAAAGCGTTTTCTACTGAACAGACCATCCTGCTTAAAAAGTTTAAGCATGTTTCCATGCTTAGAAAAGAGATAGGAAAGGTAGGAAAGTAAGCACACAATATGAAGCGCACAACATGTGCTTCTGCTGACACCACCAAGTTAGGCACATCACTACAACTAAGGCAGATCAACACTTTGTGCAACATAAACTACCTGACCTGAAGTAAAACCACAACAGCAGAGAGATGGGACTCAGTGAAACACAGCACTGGAACCACTGAAACAATCATTACTCTCCAGTAACTCCAGCAAGACCGACCCAGGATCCACAACCTCACAAAACTGCTGCCACCAGTATGTGGAGAACCTTCCAGAAAGACAGACTGAGCCCACACAGCAATAGCCAATCATCAGTTGACAAGGCATCTTGAGCCAATCAGAATGGGGCATCCCCTCCCCACACCTGTAAGCGACAGGGTCAGGGTCCACTGAGGAGTCCTAACAGAGGAGCTGAGGGAGTCTGCAGCAGCAAGGTGAGGGCACCCCACAGCTCAGCACCCAGACTGCCCTGATCAGCCCAGCCTCTCCTGGGACTATGTCTCCTGGGATCCACTAGGTTGGAAAAGACCTTTAAGATCATCAAGTCCAACCTTTACCCCAGAGCTGCCAAGTTCACCACTAAACCACGTCACTGAGGGCCTCATCTACACATTTTCTGAACACTTCCAGGGACGGTGACTCCACCACTGCCCTGGGCAGCCTGTTCCAGTGCCTGAGCACCCTTTGGTGAGGAAATTTTTCCTAATATCCAATCTAAACCTCCCCTGGCACAGCTTGAGGCTGTTTCCTCTTGTCCTGTCACTGGTTACTTGGGAAAAGTCATGTCATGTGTTGAGAAGCTGCAAAATATCTCTCTTGCTATTGAAATTTACATTCCAAATTTGAGGCCTTGTAGGAGCCTGAGTGAAGAACTGCCGCGCTGACCCCAGCTTGATCCTGGATCATGCTATTTACTCTGCAGAGCTGGGAGGTCATGTCAGAGGTCAAAACACTCATTAGCGTTAAACAGATCTGTGACTGTGTTGCTGATATACAGCCTCAATTAGTCTCTGCTCCCCCAATTCCTTCTCAAACTGCTACAGCCACTTGTGCTAAGTACAAGATCATGCATCTAAGAAGCCAACATACAAAAGGCATTCGTGCTCTCAGAATGACTAGGAATGGCCAATAATTTGCAGAATAAAAGAGGAGAGCACCTGGTGAAAGAACCAGTCCAGCCATTTCCGCTAAAGGAAGACACAGGGCCAACACACTGATCCTCATAAAACTTCACCTTGAACACCACACACAGTCCTGTTTTTCCCTCTTCATGAAAAATGACCTTACAGCTGAGGAGTTAGGAAGTTGATTAGGGAATAGAAATCCTAATTTAAGAAACAGGATGAGAGATTTGAACTGTAGTTAAATGAGAAATGGACAAAAAAGAAAAAGGAACAAAAGTGGCAAATATCAGAAAAATAAGAAAAATGTTTAAGAACAGATATATATCAGCTGCGACTGGCTTAAGCAAGAGCTTAGAAGATTGCTTCTGGCTCTAAAGGGAGGAGTACACTTAAAACAATAAAAGTGGGAGCAAATTACAGTTAAACTAATCAAGATCTACCTATAAAATAAGTATAAAATGGACTATTAAGACATGCTTGTCTGAGAGAGAAAATTTGCAGTTGGTGACCTAAGAATCATTAAGCTACACAGTAAAAAAAACAGGAATGAGGAACAATTATCAGTTTTCCCTTTAAAAGCAAAACAATCAATGATTTTTTTTTTTTTTTAATTATAGCATTTGGTACTAAATATGCATATACCAATAGAAATCTGGCATTTTTCCCCTCTCCTTAAGTACTTCCCTATCTTTAGACGTGAATCTGCCCCACATGTAAAAATATCTACATTTCGTTAATTGGTTACAAAGGTGTCTTGGGTATTGAAGCTTACTGGAGACTTAGAGAATAATCTTTGATAGGTATTTCTGTGTGTTACATAGAATCATCTGGCTTGTAGGAGCCTTGTACATATTTCAAGCACTGCTCTCATAGAACACAGTGCAACTGCAGTACAGTAGGTGTTCTATAAGCTTCTCAAAACCATCAGGAAATCGTAACACCAAATTTTCTAAATGTTAAAAAAAATATATGGAAATGGCTATTAAAGATTTAAATAAATTTTAAAATATTAACACCTGGCAGGAACAGCACTCCATCTGCTCTGTTATCTAAGTTATAGTCACATATATCATTTTAACAAGATTTCCAGCTAAGTAAATAAATCTCATACTACAACCATATACACATATATCTATATTCTCTAAATTGTTCCAATTAGCACTGCTTTACTCCTTTTAAGGCCAACTAGAAACTCTTTGCAAAAATTCTGAACAAAAAAGATGGCAAGTTTTATTACATAAAGTTATAATCACAATTAGACCACATTTTTCATAATTTCTCTTACACTTGCTTATCTATTACAGTCCAACATATAATAAGAACATTCGTGTAGCTCCGAGTTGCAAAAAAATTAAGTTCAGTAACTAGAACATTAGAAGGCAGGTGAATAATAATTATAGTCAAATCTACTTGTGATATTATCAATGTAATAAAATTATCAAACTACAGGAATTCCTCATCTGTACTGTACTTACGGCAAAACAAACCTGATAAAACCTTTATATGGGGTATTAAAATTTTTACTTAAAATCTATGTGTTTAATCCCATATTTAGTGCACTCTTGGTTTAAAATGGCAGCTCTTAAAGCTTGGGTATTGTCATCTAAACACAAGGCAAACATGAAAAAATGGAATTTGGTGACAAAATTCCCCAATGATGCAGGGCACTGTTTCTTTCCCAGCACATTTATCAATGAACAATTAATTACTTAGTACAGAAATACAAATAGTTATCAACATATTAAACCACATGTTTGTCTTAACCTCATTTTACTATTGCCTGTCCATAATTTTCTCAAGAGAATGTCAAACTTAGTACCTAATATTCTTGTGTAAGTTGAAAAATACTGCTTATTTCTTCCCCATTATTTGTGGTGAAAATATTAGAAGTCTAAGGATGCATTCACGTGACATCCCTGATGTTGAAAGTTGTTAATCTCCTTCGTACACATGACTGTATCATTTACTGAACTAGTGAAAACCTCCTGTGGCCCCAGATCAAAATAAAGTCTTATTTGCCTCTTCTGCAAAACCCCAATTTGTCTCACACATCTTCTACGTTCCATAAATTTCTCTTGAATAAAAGATTATTCCATAAGAAATGATAGCCCAAATACTGTGTGTTTTAAATACATAAAACAAATCGGTATCTGCATCCTCAGCTTCATCCAAAAGGTTTCACATTATTTTTAATTTAGTTCCTCACCAACCAGTGGAACAACAGGGGCTAGTGTTACACATCTGATACCAAACATTATTGCAAGCTACATGAACCATGCCCTTAAACAGAGCAGTCGACAGGTATAACAAAACATAAAACATATCTGGTTTGCAAAACCATTTCAGTTGCAATGCCTTATTGTAAAGCTACCTGTAGGAAGTGAAAATAGCAGTCTAGATTTAGCACTTTTTCTCAGCATGGATTTACACTTCTATGACTATTTTCCTCAATTAGTTCTTTGTATCCCACCAACGCTAGCTTCTTCAACGGCCTTTACCATGCCATATCCTGTAAAGCCTGAGAGATGTTATTACATTTCTTCACGCGTCATGTTCTGTAAAAAAATCCCTCTAGCTTACACCTTAGATTTTTCAGTCTGACACTGCTATATCCTTTTTCATATATTTTCTTCCACAGTTGAGAAATCGCTGTCCCAGCAACATTAAACCAAATTCCTAGCTGTGACATTTGTCTCAGGCAGGCATACCAGTAAATGTGATGCTTTCTAGATCATCTTATACTCTTAGCTTGGGAAATGATTACATATAAAAATCTCTGTAATATAATAACATTTAATGTGATATGTAGTGTAATATGGGGCCTACAAGGACGCTGGAGAGGGACTCTTCATCAGGGACTGTAGCAATAGGACAAGGAGTAATGAGTTCAAACAAATCTAGGGGAAATTCAGGTTAGAGATAAGGAAAAAGTTCTCTACGATGAGAGTGGTGAGGCACTGGAACAGGCCATAGAAGTAAATGCTCCATCCCTGGCAGCGTTCAAGGCCATAAGGCTGGACAGAGCCTAGGGCAACAAGGTCTAGTGCGAGGTATCCCTGCCCATGATAGAGGGGTTGGAACTAGATGATCTTAAGGTCCTTTCCAAACCTAACTATTCTATGATTCTATGTGTTTAACACAAACAGCAATTCCTATTGTTCCTTAGACACTTGAGCCTCATGAATTGACAACTTTTAATCCACAGTTATTTTCAGCATTTGAAAAAAAGTTAATGTCTCAGTTTATCACAGGTAGTGCAAGCCTAAGAAAGCAATCTCAACTCCCACATTTTGCATCTGTGGTTAATACAGAACGGCTTTTCCAGTTCCTTAACTTGACAGAGGTAACAACAGTGCACCCAATCTGTAAATGCTAGAATATACAAGTGAAGCTTTGCCCCTTGGGATCCCATAAGTGGCAAAGCTGCATTTTGGAAACACTCATGCAGTCATTCACACACAACTAGTAATGATCCGCCAGGGCTTGAAGAGTGTTGAAATCTGGACCAATAACATGAGGAAGTAAGAAAGGGTGAAACATGATGTATAGCTATGATGTGTATATATAAAAAAACCAAACACAATAAAACATGCTCGGTGATTTTACAGACCAACAGACTTTCTGATCTATGCCACTTAAAAAAACAACCAAAAAAAAAAAAACCCAAAAAAACACCAAAACCACCCCCCTAACCTCTCTAAAATTCTTCTGGAAAGTGCTGAGAAGTCCTTTAAAATATATGTATATAATATGGCACAAAATATTCCTGGTAGGTGGTCATATAATCATTTGGGTGGCTTCTCTCCTAAATGTTCTGCATTCCAAATAGAAGACAACAGATGAACACAAAATTAAATAGAAACCCTGATTTCAATATACTCTCTCAAAACATAAGGACCTGAAAATTTCATTATGTTAACATTCAACAAAGATCTGATATCCACTGCTTCTTCATTCTCTACCTGCAGCAAATAGGCAATGACTAGAGTCTGCCATGGATATCAGGTAGACAGACTGAAGAAAAAAAAAACTTTCAGAACATCAAAACTGATCACCACACCACAGATCATTTTTAAGCTAGTAAAAAATTCCTTGTCAGTTCCAAGGATCTTCAGAAAAAAACAACCAAGTTTTTCAAGACAATGACTGTCCATCTGCAGGAAACTGTCTTGGCAAATTTGATTTTATTTGCTATTTCATTAACAGCAACAGCACCACAGTGCTCCATGTTTTCACATAGATTTGCATGTGTAACCTGAAACAAGGAATAAACACAATTCTGGAAAAATGCACCATAAAATCATTGAGGTTTGAAGCCAGAATGGTGAAAGAGAGTGAAGTAGTTATATTCTCACAAGTACAGATGAGCAGTTTGCCTCACCCACTAGTCAGGCGCTAAGCTTTTCTCATTTGGAATGCTAAACAAACACAGCAGAAAATATGAAAATAAAATCTTCCAGTTTTTGTTAGGATATCATGAGAATTTCCTCAATGCCAGCATGGGAAGTGAGAGCAAACTGCAATTTAGTCTTACAATAAAGGTGTAAGACCACATCCCCAGCAAATATAAACTAGCATCTTCAAAAACACTTTTCTGACTGACATTCACTCTTCATCATTTGGAGCTAAGTACAAAGACAATACAGGAGAAACGGCATTTTTCACCAAGCCATTTATCTGTGAATAGCTCAGACAGATTCCCCTTCTTATTCTTTTGCCTCTCCTTGTGCAGCTACCTATTCTTTTTTCAGAGGTTGAACCCTGACTAAGAGGGCAGCTGTCTGAGCCGGTGGGAATGCGCCAGTAAAAAAGTCCGGGGAGAAAAGCCCAACATGAAATTCAGATGGTGGAGGAAGCTACAAAGCCGGAAACAGAAGGGAGCTATTCTAAGGCCCCAAACTTCTTTACAAAACTGTTCCAAAATTTTCCAAATTCTGACAGTTACAGTGACAAAAGAAAAAAAAAGAAAAAAAAATCTAAAAAACAGGTGAAAGTGTGAAATACTGTTTACTTTTTCTCTTGATCTCTTTGAATAGCATCTTGTGTTAAACAGAAAAAAAAAGATCTACCATGGGTCTGACTTAGTAATTAGCTCCAATTATATTTAAAGAACATGATTAACAAAGATGCAGCCTTCAAAGAAATTTATAGTTGAAATTGGTGTTAGTTCTAAGTGCTATTTACTATTCGCCTGTTTCATTTACAAATGTTTATTGTTGCCTTTTCCTGTATTCCCAGTATGAGCTCTCTTCTGGGTTTTCCAAACATTAATGAAAGTAAAGAGCCATATTTATAAGCAGTTCCTTTGGGAAATGTCAATCACAGTTACATTTAAAAAAAAAAAAAAAAGGACTTCTAGAAATAGTTCCCATAAATTTTAGCATAATCCGGAGTAGCCATGCACTTCTAAACCAACAAGAACTCCTGTGAGCTGCTCCCAAATGCTCACAATATAAATTGGATGAAGAAGAATAGGGAAAGGTAGGCAATTAAATTTGCTCTCTATTATTGTCTAAGCATGCCACTAATTTAGTTTTCTGAGGAGTTAAGTTCCTTGTTCTAAATGAGATAACAGAAGGCTATTTGTTAAGTGATAACAATAATTAGAAGTACATTTTGTTTGTTGACTGTGTTGAATACACAGAAAAGCATATTTAAACACTATGGAGCAAAGATAATATCAGAGTTTTATAGCAGAGGTTTAGCCCACTACTCTGTAACATTCATGTAATGATGAAGCATTGGTTCAGCAGGGTGACTCAATCAAAGTGATTGGATCAAGGTGATTTTAATAAAATAGATAAATAGAACATGAAAAATACAACACTGTATGCCCATTTTGGATTAAAACTTTATTGGTTTATGTAGTTTCAGTAGTTGACTGGGAAACTCCAGTCCCCTATAAAGAGAGAGGTAGTCAGATTTAATAATAATCTGTCACAATACAGATTAGCTGGGCTGAATTATTTTTCTTACCCATGGAAATGTAAGATCACACATTTTTAACAACTCAATATTTTCATTCATATTTGTGAAAGCACCCCTATGGCTTAAACATTGTTCTGTAACAATTTTCTGTAACTTACTGAAGAGAAAAAAAGGTAAAAGACAGAAAGGAGTTGCGCTCATTTGAGATATCAAAAAAATGCAGGCGGGAGAACATTCAAAACCACGTAAGGAAAGGAAGATACAAGGTTCAAACCTAGCAGTGATTCTGTTTTACGGAAGAATGAACACCAAAAATTCAAAAATTTTCCACAAAGTGGAAATAATTTTTTTCTGATCCACTTTAATCCATAATCTGGGTTTTGCAGCAAGCCACCTGACATGCTGCCCAGAACTAGGGGTCCTGGAAGACACAGCTGTCTCTGTTGCTGAAGAAATGAGGACTGAACAACTCAAAGGATGCAGAATATGGCTTCTCACCAGCCTGCCAGCCAGTCTGCCAAGGAGCTGGGGAGAGGAACTGGCAGAAATTCTGGTTTCTTCCAACAGAATCCAGATATCAAAATTTGTCTGGTTTCTAGCAGCACACAAAAAATTCTATCAAAAAATTCCTGACAAAAATTTTAAAGATTTTTTTCATTACCTTGGTGAAAATGCAAATCCCAACAAAAAGTCAAGGTCTAATGAAGCCTTGAGTACACCCAGACTTTACTGAGGATGTGAAAACATCACAAGGAGCCCACAAGAATATACACAATTGCAGCACTTCTGCACAATACACTGAAGTAGGAAATTCTATTGATAGAGCTTGAAAATAAATAAACCTTAAATAAAATCTTGAAAATTCTACACACAAAAAAGGTGTTTTCTCCTCTCAAGAGCTTCCTAATGTCACTTTCCACCTGTGGATCTGCCTTTAGCAGTCATACTGAACAAAACTCAAACGCTCTTCCTTCTGCCTTTCTTCTCCTCACATCCCTTGGAAGCCATATCTGACACTGCCTGCCATTCCTACAAAGAAAAAGGTCATTGTATGAGCAAAGCAATGGCTGCACTGGACAAAACCTGCCTGTATCACAGAAAGCTCTCACAAGGAATGAACAGGAAAAAACAAACAAAACAAAACAAAACAAAACAAAAAAAAATGCAGGGAGTGAAAAGAAGTCTAAAATAGAGGCAGTGAATGAAGAAAGAAAACAAGTGCTATTCAGTTCTTGCAAAGTCTTTATCCCTATTTATATAGGGTAGACATAGCCAATAGACATAGTAATTATCCTTAAATATTAAACATCAAATAAAATTTTTCCATTATCCCATTTAAAATTATACACGGAATTTTTGTTCCCATTTTTAAACAGGGAGACCTAGGAAAATAACATCTATTGAAATGGAGTGTTAGAAATTGAAAAATACAGGGAAGATTCTAAGGCCCGCAGATGAGATCAGGAATGAGTAATACTTTTTCACAGATCACTTCTCTGATCACTTCAAATGAAACCAGAGGAACTAATAGCAGCCAGATTTAGTGCTGTGGTTTCTCCTCTAATTCCCTTTTTCCTCCAATGTTATATTACCTTTATTTCTGACCCAAAGAAATTTATGGCAGTCAGCTAAATTCATTCATCACAAATGTCCTCACAACAGAGAGCTGACTTATAAAAAGATTTTTTTTCTGTTGTGTACAAGGCCTGAAAGGGCAGGTCAAATAAACCCCATCTAATAGTATTCAACAGTAAAACTGTTAAAATAAGAATAAATGCCATTATTCACTATTAGACTACAGCTAGGGGCACAGCAAGCTAATTGCTTTATTACAATGGACGGATTAGATTATTAAGAGTGAAATGATTATCAAGTGCACAGTCATGGGGTCATACTGGATTCTTCATTTCTCCTGGAGGCACAGTTGTACTGATGGCAAAGAGTGTTTTTAAAACCTTAAGTATCCAGGAGGCTGCACTTTTTCTTTTCAAATGAGAACACTGTCACTCTGATTCATGCTTTAATCATTTCTTGATCAGACTATGTCAACTTTTTCCAAAGAAGATGAGAAAACATAGCTTGTATAAAATTCAGCAACCTCCCTGTCAAATTAGAAGACCTTGAGAGAACACAACTCATCACGTACTTTTTATGGTTAAAAATATCACTGCAGGGCAACCTACTGATTTTTCTTTTGTAGATCCTACTATATACTACATAGATAGTAAATACTACAACATGATGCACGCTGCAGGTAATGGAATTCAGAAGAGGCCCTAAGATGAATCTAAACAAATCTTCCATTGTGCATCAAGACCCAGATATCCTCACCTCTGAATCATCCAAACCAGCTAATTTTTTTTTATATGCCATAGCTCTCACATAATGCACATAGTGATGCTTCCTTTTTACGGAGACCAGGACACAGGGAACTGGAGGGAATTGGTATACAGCTTAATTTTGTCCTATTATAGAGTAAAACCTCAAAGTTGAGTTGCGTATCTGGATCCAGAGAACTGGAACATGTACCATGCTGCAGATACTAGGAAATGTTTTCTGAGAAACTCCTGGAATCTCAGTATTGAAAATTGTATTCTCCGTTCGGAACAGAAGTTTCGCAACCCTTTTTTTTCATCTGCTAGACTGAACTAAAATTCACATGCCCCTTAAAATGAATGGCCCACCTTTCCATTGACAACTTTTTGCCCACCTTTCCGTTGAAAACTTTTTGCAATAATGACATCCTTCCTCAAGGACACAATAACAGAAGCAGAGAAAGAGAGACAGAGATGAACACACTAAGATACGAGTCTCGTGGATCATGTGCTTTTGCTCTATTTTTACTAAAAGCCCAGAGAAAGGAACAAAACCTACTTGTGCTGCTTCAGGGGCAACATTTGTTCAAGGCTGTGAAAATGTATTTTGGGAGTGCAAAGGGATAATCTAAGTCAGATTTGTTCTTGTTTCTGATCACCTCCTTCTTTGCAACAGCGCAATTCCAAAACTTGCTAACAAATGTTAAGGTCAACTCTCCACCTTTGCCCTGGAAACACCCACACAGCTGCTGCAGATGGGAGAGCAGCAGGTCTTGTTCCTGGCCCTGGAAAGAGCTTTGTGTCCCACTTCAGCACTGTCAGAAACAGGGTTGGGATATTTCACTATATGTTCAGCATTTGGGTGTCATTCTTGACTCAACCTATCCATCTTCTGAAGAACAGGGATCAATCTGCTCTAAAACTGGATAAAAAAGCTTACTAAAATAAAGAAAGATGGGAAAACAAAACTAGTGTAGAAATGTAGACAACTTCCTTTAAGTGTGTCTGACATATTGAGAGAGCACAAACAGGTTGTAGCAAAGCAAGAAACTAAACAGAAATAAGCAAATGAACAGAAACTGATAGCATCTCGCATTTTGACTGGCATGGCTGGCTATCACAAGCAAATTAAGACCAGCACTTCAGTTTGAAATGGTGCAGCTGACAGCCCGGAAAAAAAAAAAAAAAAATCTTCAGCTCTCAGATACCAACTGTTAGAAATAACATTAATTAAATATGACCATTTTAAATTTCTGTACTTTGATTATTATTTGACTAAACTGGATAAATTTAACCACAGATAGAAGTTAATTTTGATAGCACCCATGAATATGTATTCCTTTATTAATAGCTATATAGGGGTTTTCCACCAACAAGAGCTAAAAGATAAAGGGACAGAGATAATTCAAGGCAATAAGATGAACTATTTTTACATATTACCTACTACAAGTAGTGCTAACGCATTTTACAGTGTTAGCACAGACAGCAGAAAACTTTTAATCAGAAAGATTTTCGTAATGAGATCCCAAAAGATATTGACTTGTTATTGCTTATTTTTCAAAAATAATTGTCATTTTTCATAAAAAAATGTATATATACACATACAGAGGACATTTTAGATCGTTAATATTAGCCAAATGCATGCATAATTTCCACTTCACACTTTATTAATTAAATAGATTTCTTTTTGTTTTAAATCAGAATTATTCTTCAAATACTTTTAGATTCCAGAAAAATTAGTATAAAACTGATTCAAGTAATTCGAATAGTAAGCATACTCTTAAAGGCTAGCTAACTAGCTGTAACGAAGAGAGACCAAGAACCACTGAAAGTGCTTCCCTTGTCCACTGCAAATAAATAAAACCTAAAGCTGTACCTATATACAAGATGACGTCATAAACGTAAATATCAAGTTGCAATTTCCTTCAACTCCCTTAACTTTTTATTATTGTAAGTGCAGTACTTGCTACATGTGTTCATTCTTGAACCTTAACCCCAAAGCTATATCATGCTTGTGGAATGTACACCAGTTTCAGTGTTTATTAAAATGCTAACCTTTATACTGTGCATATTCCACAAACTGATATTACACAAAAATATCTGGAGGTAGCAAAGTAGCCAAAGATGAGTGAGATTAATGAAGTATTTAACATTTAAAAAAAAAATAGAAAGGAAAAAACTCTAGAAGCAACAGTGAACACGAGAACTGCTGACACTAAAAGATTTGCTAACTTCTTCACTACTTTGTAAGTTCATTTTTAGCAGGTACAGTGACTAGCTTGATTAATTTCAATAGTTATAATTCTATAGTTATATATATAATTATAATGGTAGAACAATAAATTCTACTATTTTACTAGGGCATTCTGGGCAAATTGTCTCACTTTTATGTATTTATTTTACTGATTTTATCCACTTATCTAGTGGAACACTAGACATTATGATGTTTATCCACTTCTAAGAAAGGAAAACATTATCAGCCTTTGAAGAAATTCCCAGAAAACACCTTACTGTGTAAGACTGATGAAGACATTGGCAAAAAATATTAGCAGCCGATCTACAATCCATGCTTTCAATACATACATCTCAGCTCCAGCAGTATTAAAACAAAAGAAAATATGGAAGCCTGCACAGTGATTATGACAACACGATAAAGATCCTCTGTATCAAGTGAGAACAGAAGAAATCTTACAAAACCAAAGAATACACCTCCAACACAACAGAATGGGGTTTTATTTTTTCAAAATTTTCCTAGGCTGGGTACTATGCCTCACTTCAGATTGCTGTTTTCTCCACTCTTCCACAGGCAGCAACACCATCTCAGGAACTACAAATTCATTGCTTAAATTCTGCAGGATAGGAGCAAGGCTGTCTGCAGTCTCTCATTCCTGCACGGCCATTATAGGTTTTGACATAGAAGATGAGGAATAATGGGCCTAATTTTTTCTCTTTGACAGCAGGATTAAATCAGAAGTGATCTAATGACATCAGTAGACTTGTAACAGAATAAAAGAATGCAATTTCAACAAAAATCAGGCTCAATCATTCCATTATAGAAATAAAATTTTCAGGAAAGCATCACAAAACAGCTATAAAGTGTTTTTATTTGACGCTGATATGGTCTAACCCAAATATTTTCTTACAAGGTCCATCCATAAAAATTAGTTGGGAAAAGTTTAAGATTTAAAATTTATCTGTATTAAAATCTATAGGACTGACAGACTTAAATGATCATCTTCCAGAACCCTTTTATATATAAAATGGACATAAAACTACAAAAAATTGGAAAATACTATCTTGTATGACCTGAAAGTAAGTAAGATTAAAAATATTCAAGTAGCACTTACAGAATTTAAAACATATATTTGGAGCACTGGAAGAAATATGTCACTTCTTGGATAGAAAAAATCTCTTAAGATGAACATGCCCTCCATAATTTCTTTTTTTCAGAATAATTCCATTATCATCTCAGCCAGATCTCCACTGAAGTTCCATCTCATTTTCTACAGCGAGAAACATCTAGTGTAAGTGCGTCTCCTTTACATACAACATTAAGGGGAAAGACCTTTAATTATTTCATTTTACAAGAACAAAGGCATTCACACAACCATACAAGCCAGTAACTGAGTCACCATAATCTAATCAGACACCGGACACCTCTTAAACCAGTCACTGAATATTAACTTGTGAAAAAGTACAAGCTTACCAAACCCTCTGGAATTTTGTGTCTGGTATTTATAGAAAATACTGCTCAAAATGAAGTTTATTTTAAGAAAATTGCTGGCTTCTGAGTAAATATGACATTTCAAAATGTATAATTCACTCATATTTTGGGGGCAGCAAATCATTCCAGAAGAGTGGACTCCGATTCTGAAAGGAGGATCATCACACTCATTTGGGGGTTCTTCATGTTATTGAGCCAAAATTTTGCTTCCGTAGTAATTTTTATGAGCATTCTAGGGGGGAGGCATAAGAAAGGGGACAGTTGCTTCATTTTTCAGTAAATACAGATCAAAGATGACTGTTACAGCAATCCAAGAGAAAAAAAAAAAAAAAAAGAAAAAATTCTAACCAATAGCAGAGTGTAGCTCCTAATGAATGCTGGGCTAATATTAGCAACCAAGTAGCACAAAATATGTGAATATTTAATAGTCCTAGTCCTAATAGATTTACTTCTCTTCCAAAAGAATGAAATGACCCTCTAAATATAGCACTGCTTAAAAATAAGATGGCCAGGTAGGCATTCAGAAAATTGCAACTAGCGTGGTAGTATTTTTAATTGCTGTATTTCTCAAACAGTCTTCCCCTCCCCCAAAAAAAAATTCAATTAAGTCAATGAGGCCACATTTCAGATGCACAAGTAGTCTGCAAGTCTGTAACTTAGCAAAATCAATTACTTTTATTACAATTAGAAAAAAATTAAATGCTTTCATGCAAGGTCTATTTTTTCCTGATGTGATGGCATAGACAGTAGCTAAATACAAGCTTTGCGCTTCTCTTCATAATCCTACAAACTTTCGGTGATTCATGTATTCATGACCCTAGCATACTGAAATTCAATCACAGTTGTTGTTATCTACAGGATTCACTGTTTAAAATGATGTTTTAATAACAGATTAAATTACAACAAAGCTATTTATATGTCCTCTTTTTTAAAATATTTGTGTAACCTACATTTCTAGTAAATTGTAAACAGAGCCAAAGCTAATACATAATTTGAACAATCCAAGACCTTATCTCAATATAAAAACTGCCATACTAGAGGCAAAGTAGTTCTCCCATTACTTTATACAATAAAAAGTGTCTGGTCACCTGTACAAATATAAGAGCTTAGGTGTGCAGCAGTTACAACTAGGACTTCTGCTACACATCTTTCATTATTTATGTCCCAGATCACATTGGAAAATATAAACACAGCTAGAGCTTCCTAGAGCCCACTAACTTAGCCAGCTTCATCCAAGGTATTTCCTCTCTCCTTTTTTTCCAAAACCTATGAGCTGAACAAACTTATTCCATTATATCAGAAAATCAGATTAAGAGTGTCCAAGAAATAAAAACCACACTTAACGCTATTTGATATGGAGACACAAAACTTCGTTCTACCTGAACTAACACCAGTAATGGTTTTCCAACTCCAGTTATTCAACAGAAAAAATTCACGAGCATTTCCTTTGTTTTCTTCATGAGAAAAGCTCCAAACATTCATTCTGGCTGCACTGACCCATAAACCTCAAACAGCACCTTCTAAACCAGAAATCATTTCATATGTGTTGACTACTGCTTTTCTCAATGACTTCAACATAACCAGTCATTGCAGACTGTGGAAAAAAATGGCGGAATAAGTTCATTGCTCTCAGAAACTTCAGAAGCACTGTAGCTAATCTGTCCCAGCCCCTCAGCTGTGCCAGCTCAGCAGCTTGCAGAACTTTACAGTAAATCAGATTAGTTCCTTTTTGTACCTTAAAAAAAGCCCTGCCAAAATGAAGGGGAAAATACTTTTCTTTACATTAACTTCCCTGAAGTCACTAGACAGTTCAGCAGACACTTGCACCAGAGCCATGATGGCGTCATGGAGGCAGGAAGGACCAGCTGGGCTGCCTATGCTGCACTGACAGCAGAGAACTGCCTGGGGTTCTGGAGCTGAATTTAGCCCCTCAGAGCTGCCTTCTAGTGAAGCCCCTCTTTCTTGCTGTGTAGATTCCAGAGGGAGCCCAGGAAAAGTGGTGCCGCTAGGCTTGTGTTAGCGTTTGTAAATATATTTGCAAAATACTGTGGTGGACTGACCTCGGCTGGCTGCCAAACACCCACCAAACCTCTCTGTCATTCTCCTTTCTCAGCAGCACAGGGCAGAAAACAAGATGGAAAAGGCTGAGAAAGGATCGGTTGAGATAAGGACACGTTCTCCACCATAGGCTGCAGAGGAATCTCTGCTACAGCACCTGGAGCACCACCTACACCACCTCCTCTCCTTCTTCACTGACCTTGATATCTAGAGAACTGTTTCCCCACATTTTTCTCGCTCCCCTCTCTCATAGCTGCTGCACAGCATTTTTTATCTTCCCTTAAGTATGTTATTGCAGAGACACGATCAGTGTCGCTGATGGTATCAGCTTCGGCCAGTGGTGGGTCCATTTTGGAGCTGGCGGAAACCAGCCGTCTGACACGAGGGCGGCTCCTGGTGTCTTCTACAGAAGCCACTCCTGCAGCCTCACCCCAACACCTGAACATGTAAACCCAGTATAAATACTTAGTCCATACTGCAGAAGAAGTGATACAACTCTTAGTTAAGAAGCTAGTGAGTTACAAGCTTCCATATAAACTCTTACATAAGTTTTCATTTATTATGGCATTATGAATCTAATTATGAATTAAAAGACAAAGAATAATCAGGTTGATGGGCAATAATTCAGTAACAATCACACACAGTGAAATTTTTCAAAGAAAAACTTATTAAACTGAAACTAAGGCTAAAATAAGTTTCAGTAATGTAAATACAAAAAACTATTATGCAGATGTTCCAACCAGTAGAGCTCTTGTCTGAATCTCTTTCCACATCATGATAATACCGTTCAGTAACTTTTATAAATACTGAATAATACTTACTCGTGTCCAAAACAGGAGATATTTAATGGCAATTTTCCTCTTTCAACAAAAGCCACCATCTTTCCTGTGGGCAGCTTTACTGAATACCTAGCAGAGCCAATGGGAAGCAGGAGCTGTTTTAAAATAGATAATCATTATTAAGGAAGTGCTTAGTCTTACTTGTGTTAGGAACAGCAGACCTTTTGAAAGACAAATTTTTCATGGATTACTACAATAAACCACTCCTAAGCTCTTGTCAAGTTAAAACCTTGTGGCTACGAAAAGTGACAAAAAATGCTGCCAATTCTAAACTTCTCTTTCTTATGATTTAACCTAAGAATAAAATTGAGTATATCACTAAATTATTTCAATAATAACAATATAGAAAAAATACACAACAGAGCCTTTATTTATTCAACGACTGAACTAATGAATTTTACTAGTAAACTTTCAAGAAATCCTTTCTTATTAAAAGAGTAAACATAATTTGTGAAGAATATTTTATATCTTTTCTATGCACAATGGTTAAAAACTAAATAAATAAAAAAACCCTCCGACTTAATGAATCTCTTACTTGTAAATAACTGATCTTACTGAGCTAAGAAATAGTTACTTATGTCTGAGAAGTTAAGTTGGGACATGTGTCAGTGTGATCATGGGCTAATTCTACAACTATTATCACTCTTGTTTGTACAGAACAAATATTACCATTCATACTAATAGTTAAAAATCTGACTAAATACTTATTTTGTCTTTCTCCAAATAAAAGATTCTTTTATACGTGAGAATATCTGTGTTATAAATACTTTTCAAATATATAACTCAGAACAAATTTTAGACAAGAACACTTGGTAAATTCTGTGGAAGACGTTCTCATAAACACTCAAAGTAGCTAAAAACACTTATCTTCCAACCATGCCTAAAAAAATTCAAAATATATAAATGTACATCAGTGCTCAAATATACTTAATTAAATTTCATTCATCTTTGGCCACCTGCATGTTCAGATATCAAGCAGACGGAAGAATTCAACACTTTCAAACATTAACTACTTTCTCTGTACTTTATCCTGAAAATACCTTTTCTTGGCTCAGTGCCCTCAGAACACCCTCTATAGCCTTTTTTCAGATAAACCATAAACCGGGTCGGAAACTATATATTTGGATTTTCTGACACATACTTTCAAATGTGGAAGATATAGTTTCTAAAAAGAAATATGGATATCATGTAAAAATACACATTTTTTTCCGGTCATATTGAGGTTTAGTTTAACTTTACAACATGCTAACTTCTGAATTTCCCTAGCATTTTTGGTAAAGTTCAGAGAATAATTAAAATTACTGCTTCACTTGAAATGTATTCTGATGTGACATATATTATCATGGAAGTAACATCAGCACTTGAAAAGTATTTCCCATTCAGTTAAATTTAGCTTCTCAAATCTACCACTTACGTGTAAATCAGACTATCTGCAGAGCATCCACAGGCATAATTTTGCAAACAAGCCAATAAATTATTAAAAATCAGAACAAGAAGGTTCATTCTATTCACAAATTAAAATTAATTTCTTATTTTTAAATACTTCATACTGTTTACTGTGATATGGCATATCTGCAATGTTACAAGTAGTTTGAAAAAAAGGAAGATTTTCCCAAAACATTTTAACTTTAGTATAAAACGTGTTCAATAAAAGTATAATCCTCAGCCTCCTAAATGTGACAGTGATGCTATTTTTCTACCTGTTAGATAATACATTGTTCAGCTCTCACTTACTGCGCAGCAGTTGGTTACACAGAATGAAATAAATCATAATTGCAGTCACTAACCAAATTAATGGAAGCATGCTGAATCAAAACTCATGTTCTCAAACTGTCTTAGGACCTGATTCAGAAAAAATATATTTGATATCTATACCACACATCTGCACATACCTGTTCATCCAGGCTTTTAAAGCAACAAAGGGCTAAATTCAGATCTCATAGCAATTCAGTAGTATTTTTTAATAGACTACTATCAAAAGGGACACATCAACTTGTAAACGCACAGTAGCTAAATAAATATTTTTTAAGCAATCACTAACTGGCAGAAAAGAAAAAATTCAAAGGACAGAAGGTATTCAAAGCATATACTGAAAGGTCTCTAACTTCCATTGATACACAGCAAAAGAGAGAATGAGTAAGTAATAGAAAGAAACTACAAACTTAAGCTGAGTTTATAATGTTTTCTAGGGTTCTGAAAGTTACATTGATTTAAGGTTACAAGTAATAGAAAAATCCTGTGTTTGTAATTTTTCATCTAGCAATCAGACTAGCTTCAGCTATGAGATTCCATCTAGCTTAAAATATCCATTGATCATTCTTCTTGATAAATGGCATGTGGAAATTTCCTTTGCAATGCACAAAGATGCTTAAAAAATTTAAAAATAAAAAAATGTTGACAGGTAAGCTTAATTCCACGTGCTGGAAAGATCTTATTTTCCAAAGTCTTCCTTTAGATCTCATTCTTCGAAGGCTCTCTGGACAAAGTACAAAAGACATATACAGCCCAGCACAAGCAAACCAGGAGGATCTTTGATTGTGTGGAAGACAACTTCCTTCTGCAAGTAATAGAGAAGCCGACAAGGAGAGGTGCCATGCTTGATCTCGTGCTCACCAACAGGGAAGGGCTGGTTGGAAATGTGACGCTCCAGGGCAG
>WYDI02013507.1:0-10709 GCA_009867235.2 Psittacus erithacus
CGGCGACTTCCCCCTCAAAAAGGCACACACATAGCGGCTGCACCCCCATCCCGGTGCTACAGACCCGGCTACCGAAAGGGCAAGGCGGTGACGGGAGGGCACGGGCTCGTTACACCCGAGAGCGCACTCCCGGGGCCCGTTCACGGTTCCCCCCCGATCAGGGCCCGCGGCTCCTCGTCCAACCTCTCATTAAGGGCAGCGCATGAAGGCGGCGCTGGCGGCCCGCCAAGGCCAAGCACCCCCTTCCCGAGCAGGCAAAGCCCGCACCGGCGCGTTCCAAAGCAGCTCTGGAACCGGTTTGGGGACGATGATGGCGGCCGCGCTCCGCCGCTGTCGGGTGGGGCCTCACCGGCCGAGCGCCAACAGCGGAAGCACCGGGAGGAGGAGAAGGGAGGGAAGGGACGAGGCCGCGAAGAGGCTGAACGGGGATCACGCACCGGGAGGCACCAGCACCGAAGGAAGAGGCTGCGGGGTAGGGAGTAACAGCAAGGCCTCACCGAGGCCTTCACCCCCCCCACTCCCTCCCTCCCTCCCTCCGTCCACCCCCCGGAAGGCCCCGAACCGCCCCGCAGCTCCGCACCGTCCTCGCAGCCAGCCCGGTGCGCTTATCCCACAGGAAATCCGTGATGGCGGCCGTGGAGCCCCCGGGAATCCCGGGCCCCGCTCCGTAATGCTCCGAGCTCCGCCGCGCCCCGCCGCCGATCCGGGTCCTCCCCGCCAGGCCGCGTACGCACGTACGCAAGTGCGTCACACGGGGAGGGGCCAGGGGTGGGCGGGGCTCCGGGGGACGACGTACGTCGTCCCCCGGAGCCCCGCCCACCCCTGGCCCCTCCCCGTGTGACGCACTTGCGTACGTGCGTACGCGGCCTGGCGGGGAGGACCCGGATCGGCGGCGGGGCGCGGCGGAGCTCGGAGCATTACGGAGCGGGGCCCGGGATTCCCGGGGGCTCCACGGCCGCCATCACGGATTTCCTGTGGGATAAGCGCACCGGGCTGGCTGCGAGGACGGTGCGGAGCTGCGGGGCGGTTCGGGGCCTTCCGGGGGGTGGACGGAGGGAGGGAGGGAGGGAGTGGGGGGGGTGAAGGCCTCGGTGAGGCCTTGCTGTTACTCCCTACCCCGCAGCCTCTTCCTTCGGTGCTGGTGCCTCCCGGTGCGTGATCCCCGTTCAGCCTCTTCGCGGCCTCGTCCCTTCCCTCCCTTCTCCTCCTCCCGGTGCTTCCGCTGTTGGCGCTCGGCCGGTGAGGCCCCACCCGACAGCGGCGGAGCGCGGCCGCCATCATCGTCCCCAAACCGGTTCCAGAGCTGCTTTGGAACGCGCCGGTGCGGGCTTTGCCTGCTCGGGAAGGGGGTGCTTGGCCTTGGCGGGCCGCCAGCGCCGCCTTCATGCGCTGCCCTTAATGAGAGGTTGGACGAGGAGCCGCGGGCCCTGATCGGGGGGGAACCGTGAACGGGCCCCGGGAGTGCGCTCTCGGGTGTAACGAGCCCGTGCCCTCCCGTCACCGCCTTGCCCTTTCGGTAGCCGGGTCTGTAGCACCGGGATGGGGGTGCAGCCGCTATGTGTGTGCCTTTTTGAGGGGGAAGTCGCCGTTGGGAGGTCTGTGGGCAAACGGAGCCTTTGGAGGTTTTTGATGGTTTGGAGCTGAAATATGTGTGGGGAATGGCTTAGAGCTGGGAATGGGAGCAGGATCCTATGAGCTGGGACTTAGGTTGCCATCCTACTGAGAGACAGTCTCCTTCTGTCTGGCTCTTGCATCCCATCAGAGAGGTAGAGGTGAGCACTCATCCCGCTTAGGAGGGGTCTGCAAGGCTTCATTAATGCCTTTGCACATGGACAGGGTGATTTTGCTCTCTCAGTGGGGCAGTGGGAAACGTGGATGTCTCTTGCTTGGCAGTAAACCAGAGACGTTTCTTCAGGAGCTCCCGTACAAAGTCCCTGTACAGCGCTACTGGGGTGCAAGGACTTTGGGCCAAGCACTTGGTGATATCCTGAGCTTCATTTCACCTTCCTTCACTTTTCCTTGGTGCTGCTCTCTCCTTCCTGGGGAGCACCTTAGTTTAAAGAGAGAAGAAGGTGGAAGCTCTGAAGGTTCAAATGCTGCTCCTGGAGATGTGGCCAGTAGAGATAAGTGCAAAGAGGTGAAAGTAACCTGAAAACCAGAACTGCAGCAAGCACAGCCCGTGTTGGTGGTCACATCCTCTCATATGGGGTTCTGGGGTCTCTCAGAAGCTCATCCTCTCCCTCTCAGATTCCCCCTGCAAGATCAGGCACACTGCAGGTGGCCTCCCCTCTCCTTGCCCTGGCAGCTCCTTGGCTGTGGATGTTCTGCGCTGGTTTCTCTCCCTTGCCATTGCCTCTCACAGTCCTCTCCTGTCCCTGCAGATGCCTCACTCCCGAAGGTACCGCTCGTCGGAGCGCAGCAGCCGGGGCAGTTACCAGGAGCGCTACAGGAGCCGCAAGCACAAGCGGCGGCGGACACGGTCGCGGTCCAGCAGCAGCGAGCGGGACCGGCGGCACCGGCGGGAGGACAGCTACCACGTTCGCTCCAGGAGGTGAGGCTGCAAGGCCAGGGCAGGCCCCCAGACCTGCGGGGCTCCTGCAGAGGCAGCTCCTCTGCTCTGCCATGTGCTCTGAGCTGGGTTGTGTTCCTAACGGAATCCCCGTCTTGTTTCCCCTTCCCCAGCTACGACGACCACTCAGCAGACAGGAGGGCCTATGACCGGCGTTACTGTGACAGCTACCGGCGGAATGACTACAGCCGCGAGCGGGGGGAAGCCTACTATGACCCCGAGTACCGTCACTCCTACGAGTACCGGCGCTCCCGGGACCGCGAGGGCAGCTACCGGAGCTGCAAAAGCAGCCGGCGTAAGCACAGGCGGAGGCGGCGCCGCAGCCGGTCCTTTAGTCGCTCCTCATCGGTGAGTATCCTGCTGTGCTGGGCCTCCCCTGTAACCTTTCTCTCCCAGGTGCCGAGCTGGGTAAGTAGAAAACTCACTTTCTAACTGCTCCCTCGGACTCAGCTTGAGATGTGCATAGAGAAACCTTTGGTGCAGGTGGCAGCTCGTGTCCACTGTCCTGCTGCACCTTCAGCAGGGGCTGCCCTGTGCCAGCCTGGCGCAGGGGACTCAGCCCCTCACATAGTGTTGCCTGCTCAGAGGTGGGAGGAGGACAGGCTGTGCCTTGCGAGGCTGGCATGTCCCCCCCAGGGTGGTGCAGCAGGCCTCGGCTCCTTTATCCCTGCAGAGCACTGCTTTTGTTCGGTGGTGCTCATTAAGAGCTGTCTAGGAACCCCAGCCAAGCAGTCTTTTGTGTGAGGTCCAGCTGATCCTGGTCCCAGAGTGCTCAGCCTGCCTGCCACAGGCAGCTTGGTCCCTGCTTCTGTGTTCTGTGGCAGGAAGCCTCCCTGTCTCTGAGGGTTAGGTCCTGCAGCAGAGCAGGATCCTTCTGGGTGGGCTCAGCTGATGTGGGGTGTTGTGTGATGGGCTTTGCAAAGGAGTGAAACTTGTGGACTGATCAATTCAGGTGGAGGCAGCAACCATCACAGGCTCTTCCCAGCAGTGTCCCTGCCTTTCTCTTCTTGTCTGTTCTGCTGTTCACCTTCCACTTCTGTTAGACCCCAGACACGTTCTCTGCTCTGTATGTGGAGCTCTCAGTGTTGTCCAGTCTGTTCTGGCTGTATGTCCAGGCATGGGACTGGGGGCTGGATTCAGGTCCCCAGTGTGCTTGGCCGGTTGGTTGCTCCCAGGTGTGGGGATACTTAGTTGAAGAACTGAAGGCAGGAATTCTCTCTTCTCTGGCATAAGCCTCTTATCTGCCTCATCCCAGGCTGTCCCTATTCCCTATTGGGCCTCTGCTTCTCTCCTGGAAGCCAGTCCTTCCAGGATCAGCTTGTTAGGGGAGGGTGTAGGCAGCAAGGTCACATCTTCCCCAAGGCAGTCGCAATTCTCTCTGGTTTGGATGGATCAGTGTACTGAGAGTTACTTCTGAAACCTCTGAATTCGTCTTTGCCTGAGTATTGGGGCTGGGGGATGCTGTGGGTGGGCTCCTGGAATGGGATGTGGGGGACAGCCCGGGCCTTTGCTTGTGCAGGACTTGCCAGCACCCACCTTCTGCTGCCTTTCCCCAGCAGCTGCATGGGGCTGAAGGAGCCTCTCCCCGAGGCTCTGCCGCGCTCTCTTGGTGTCACCAGGACCCGAAGGCCAGTGCTGTTTCTCTTGGAGCCCCGCTAGGAGCGAGGGCAGCTGCCCCCTTGCTCTGCCCTCCACTAGCCCTGTTGTGACCGTCTCTGCTCTCGCACTGGTTCGGGGGGGGCTGTTTGTAGGTTCTTTTTTTTTTTGGTTCTTTTTCTTTTTTTTTTCCTTTTGTTTTTCTTTTCTTTTTTTTTTTTTCCTTTTGGCTACAACGAAAAGCAAACTGTTTTTTTCTTTTCTGAGCTAGTGTGTTGTATCTTGACATGTTCCCTTGCAATATCCCTATCGTTATATATTCCTCTGTGCCGTATGAATTGGCTGGGAATCTCCTCCTGCAACCCCTCCTCAAACAACCATGTGAATTTCCAAACCAACCAATGCGTGACGCTGGCTGCTGCGCTGGGTTGAAAATGTGATTGGTGAATGATGAATTCCCTGTCTGCCTGGGCCAGCAGCGGAGTCGACAGAGCAGCAGAAGGGCCAAGAGTGTGGAGGACGACGACGAGGGGCATCTGATCTATCGCGTCGGCGACTGGCTACAAGAAAGATGTACAGCCAAATCGTAACATAATTTAGCTCTCTAGTTAAGCTCCCATCGCAGTCGCAGATCTGTCTTATCTTTCTGTTTCATTTTATTTCCATTGTTTATTAAAGAGAAACCCTCTCCTTTTTCCTTCCCCTTTTGTTAAAGCTACGTTTATATTTTGTATTGTTACTGAAGTGCAGGGAATTAGGGCTGTTGCCTTGTGCAGCCGGTGTCAGCCTTCCGCTGCTCCGGCCTCTCAAGCTGTGTGCAGGTTAGGTGTTGCAATGCATTCTCCTCTGCCTTGTGTATGCGCTGCATCCAGGTCGTGCTCACTCTCTCATCCGCTTTCCTCTCTTTCTCTCCCTCCCAGATGAGATTATTAGCACCTTAGGGGAAGGCACGTTCGGCAGGGTGGTGCAGTGCATCGATCACCGCAGGTACGTGGGCAGGGATGTGGTGGTGAGGGGTAAAGAGAGACCGTAGCTGGCAATGGAGCCTTTCATGCTCAACATGGGAGCCTGGGGGTGAAACGAGCCTCTTTATTCCCAGGATTCCTCAGCTGGTCTGGGCACTCAACCTCTCAGGTTGCCTATGTGTTGGAGAAGGGTCAGGGGGAGCTTAGGGGGGGGTGCTTGTAAGGAGGGAAGAGGTGCTGCTTTGGTGGACAGAGCGGCTTCCAGTGTCTGAAGGGGGGCTACAAGGATGCTGGGGAGGGACCTTCATCAGGGACTGGAGCGATAGGCAAAGGGGTGATGGGTTCAGGCTGAAACAGGAGAAGTTCAGGTTGAATATAAGGAAGAAGTTCTTTACTGTGAGGGTTGTGAGTCACTAACAGAAGTTGCCCAGAGAAGTGGTAAATACTCCATCCCTGGCAGTGTTCAAGGCCAGGCTGAACAGTGACTTGAGCAACACGGTCTAGTGTGAGGTGTCCCTGCCCATGGCAGGGGGTTGGAACTGGGTGATCTTCAGTTCCTTTCCAACCCAAGCCATTCTATGACAGCCCTTAATAAAAGCCACCTCCTGGCTTGGGAAGGGTGGTGGAAGGCTGTGCTGCAGAGGGTGAAGCTGATTCAGAAAGCCCTTTTTGCAGGGCATGGGCTCACTGGCCCAGCTCAGGGTTGATCTTGAGCTTTATCGCTGTTTCTCCCCCAGGGCTGGTGCCCGTGTTGCTCTCAAAATCATTAAAAACGTAGAGAAGTACAAAGAGGCTGCTCGGCTAGAGATCAACGTGCTGGAGAAGATCAATGAGAAGGATCCTGAGAACACCAAGTGAGTGGGCTCTTGGTGTTGCAATGGAAGGGGAAGCCTTGCCTTAGCGCAGTTGCAGGATTCGAATGAGAGAGGTACTTGATGCTGTGTGAATGAACCTGTGTGTGGCCACGTTTTGGAGGCGTATTGGCTTGCTGTGGGATGAGAAGGAATGGAGGAACCAGGCACAGGGATAACAGCAGGGTGATTTGTGCAGATCTGTCTCAAACCTCATGTTTTTGCCCTCAGTCTTTGCGTCAGAATGTTTGACTGGTTTGACTACCATGGCCACATGTGCATCTCCTTCGAGCTGCTGGGGCTCAGCACCTTTGATTTCCTCAAGGACAACAACTACCTGCCTTACCCCATCCACCAAGTGCGGCACATGGCCTACCAGGTGTGCCAGGCTGTGAAATGTAAGTGCTCGCTGAGCTTCTCCACTGTTCCTTGGCTGACCTGGAGAGCTGTGCAGCTCCCAACAGTGCCAGTTCTGAGCCTAAGCCTTGCACTGCCTCCAGTGGTGACTGCATGCTTGGAATGGATGCTTGTTTTTCTGATTGTAATGTTTTCCGATGCATGTGGGCTGGCAGCAGCTCAGAGCACTTCAGCATCCACCCCCCTACGCGTTTGGGTGATCAATATGATAAATGTGCTTCTGACAAATCATCTTGGCCTGGAGTAGCCTTTTCACACCCCGTTCTAAATGTGGGCTAAACTGGTGCCAGTGTGAGCAGACTGAATCAGTGCTGTTCGCTCTTTGGGTGGGTGTAGCCTCACTTCGCTTCTGTTCCATCACCCGACTCTGTTTGCTCCCTCAGTTCTGCACGACAATAAACTCACCCACACTGACCTCAAGCCAGAGAACATCCTCTTTGTGAATTCCGACTATGAGCTCTCCTATAACCTGGAAAAGGTAATGGTGCTTCTGGGGTTCTTCTCTTGGGTTCTGCTGTCCTTGGCCTTAGCAGCAGGAGGGAGGAGTCAGAACATGGAGCCAGGAGACACGGGGTTCACGAACTATGTTCATGCACATGTTCAGGGCCTGTATCTTGCATGAGCTGCCTGTGTGGCCTGTGAGGGAGCCATAGGGACCACAGGCTTACCTGGCTGATGGTAGGAGCTTGTTTGGGGCTGTGCTAGTGCTAGTGTAGCCTCTAAAGCCTTCCTCTGCCCTTTGGTGAAGCCTTATCTGTGTAAGGAAAGGGCTGAGTCTATGTCCTGAAGCTCCTGAGTAACTGATGCTGTTCTCCCTTGTGAAGAAGCGGGATGAGCGGAGTGTGAAGAGCACAGCCATCAGAGTGGTGGACTTCGGCAGTGCCACGTTTGACCATGAGCATCACAGCACCATTGTGTCTACCAGGCACTACCGAGCCCCAGAAGTCATCCTGGGTACGTTCCTCTTGGTCTGTCTGCAGAGGCAAGGCATTTGCCCTGGGGCACTGGGTGCTGCCTGCTGGATTAACGAGCATTTTGCCTCCACATCCTTCAGCAGCTGTCATAGGTTTACCCTGGGAGACGAGAAACACTTTATTTAACATGCTCTACAGTGTTATTTTCTGGGGGGGCGGGCAGCAACTCCAAAGTTGGTGCTTTGGCATTGCTATCAGCTGGGCCATGTATTGCCACCAGTGTATCAGAAGCCTGGCTGGAATGGGAATTGTTTTTCCAATTGTGTGTTTCTAAAAGGGAGAGGGATTTGGAATCTTAGGCCATAACTGGATCTTTTATTTAAAACACATTGTTTTCTAGAGCTTGGCTGGAGCCAGCCCTGTGATGTGTGGAGCATTGGCTGCATCATCTTTGAGTATTATGTGGGTTTCACCCTGTTTCAGGTGAGAACTGTATGCTGTATGGCTACCTCACAACTGATGAAAGAGGATGCTGGCTGTTCCCCAGTACAGCCAGGAGCCTCTGGGAGTCATGGGCTTCCCTCCATCACTGCAGTCTTGTAGAGACAACCAAGGTGTTGCCCAGCAAGGGGTTCTGAGCAGGGGAGTACCGAGGGCTGGAGCTGGAATGATTGGAATCTGTTCCATGCCTTTCCTTTATGTTTCTCTCTCTCAGACACATGACAACCGGGAGCACCTGGCCATGATGGAGAGGATCTTGGGGCCAATTCCTTCTCGGATGATCCGGAAGACAAGGTGGGCAAGGCTGCTTGGGTACCACAGGCTTGCTCCTGCTTCAGCGTAGCACTTCTCTGAGGGGCTGAGCTTTGAAGCTGCCCGCTGAGTGTGTTCCTGTTGCTGCAAGGCATTTGGTGTTGGGGATAACCTGTTCCCATTTCTTATTCTGTCAGGAAACAGAAGTATTTCTACCATGGCCGCCTGGACTGGGATGAGAACACCTCTGCTGGCCGCTACGTGAGGGAGAACTGCAAACCACTGCGGGTAAGGAGGAGTGGGCAGGAATCCTGCTTGCTTCAGCCTTGCCTCATTGCAGAGTCTTTTAATGCCTGCCCCAGTTGTGAAGATTTCCTGTGGGCAAGGTTGGGCCACCGAGTCAGACCAGTGTGTTCCTGAAGGAGCGTTGGCTATCCCAGACATAAATTAGGAAGGCTGCAGCAGCCTAAGCATGATCTGAGGTGGAGGGAGGGTATGGAGACCTTGGGAAGTGCATGGGGAAAGAGATGGCAGGAGCAAGGGGAACTCAGCAGTTCCGTGCTTGGTAAAGCAAAGAGCTCAGGTCTGGGATTAGTGATGATCTGAACAAACCAAATCTTCCCACATCTTGGCCGTTCAGCCCAGGGAAAGCCCTGTGAGCAGGCCACATGCAGCATCCTTAACACTAACCTTCCCCTTCTATCTGCCAGCGATACCTGACCTCGGAGGCTGAGGACCATCACCGCCTTTTTGACCTCATCGAGAGCATGCTGGAGTACGAGCCCTCCAAGCGCCTCACCCTGGCCGAAGCCCTCAAACACCCCTTCTTTGACATGTTGGAGATGGAGCCCAGCACAAAACTGTGGGACTCGAGCAGGGACATCAGCCGGTGACGGCCCGGGCGCCAGCCTGCGCTCACATTCTAGCCCCCGTGGAGGCCTGTGTCATTTCTATTCAGACTTTTGGTGCTTTTGGTTTGTTTTTTTTTTTTTATACATGAGTAAAACTCCCCTGGACAAGTTTGTAAAGCTGTTAATATGTGAGATACTGTAAATAGCCCATATTCTATAGCGGCCTCTGAGCACCACGGGCCCAACCTCCTACTATTGCTGCTGCCGTTATCATGAGGTGAGGGGGCCTGTATGTCCATATGTAAATACCTCTGTTCACGTGTTGCTCTGTCTCCTCCTGCCCTCCTTGGTGTAAATACTCCAGGACTCGCAGCTCGCTGTAGCTTATCTGTTTCCTTGTAAGTTATGAAACTGGTGGGACTGCATGGGAATTATTTTTTGGATCAATGTCATAGCCCATCCCCACACCAGAGTTTTATAAGAATTTTGTACAGTCTTTGTGGAGAAATAAATATGAAGTGAATAAAGCCCCAGGTCTGGGTTTGAGCCAGCAGCAGCCGCTCTTGGTGATAGTTGTAGGAAAAGGGATGTCAGGCGCCCACCTCGCTGTCTGCGTCTCTGGCTCTCAGCAGCCCTGCAGTGAGGCTGCTGCCGTGGGACCTGCTGGGGCTGTTTCAGATGTGGTTCCAGCTCAGCGCAGGTGCTTTGCCAGCCTGTCTGGGAGAGCCGTGCTGACGGGGGGTGGCAATAACGGAGCGCTCCTGGTGCGTTCTGAGCTTAGCGCTTGGCTGTGGCATCATCTGCCTGTGGCTGGCGCTGAGTGGCATCACGCAGAGGGATGAAGGGGAAGCCTGGCTTCACCTGTGGGACCTAAAGGGGCTGCAGGAAGCCTGGAGCAGGGCTTTGGCCCAGGGATGCAGGGGCAGGGCAAGGGAACGGCTTTAACGTGCCAGAGATGGCGATGGGCGCTCGGGCACACGCTCTTCCCTGCGAGGGGGACCCGGGGGTGGGGCGGGGGGAAGGTGCGCGCTCCCGGCCCTGCCGCCGGGAGCGCGCACCGGCTCCCGCTGGCGAACAGAGCCGCGTCACGTGCCCGCCCGGCCGAGCCGCGCGCATGTGCAGAGGCGCCCCCGCCGCAGGGCTAGCCGGCGCTGGTGACGTCACGGGGGGCAGCCAATCGGCAGCGGCGGGAGGCGGGGGTGCGGCGGACGGGCTCTGAGGCAGCGGCGGCGGCCCCGGCCCCGGCTCCGGTCCCGCCATGGCCCAGCGCGGCGGCCCCGCGGTGCTACCGGATAACCCGTTCCAGGTGCGGGGCCGGGGCAGCGGGAGCGGCGGCGCGGATCCCCCTTCCCTCCGCCGCCTCACCCCGCCCGTTGTGTGTTGCAGGACCCGGCGCTGCTGCCGCCGCGGCCCGGCCCCGAGAGCGCGGCGCTGGACGCGTACAACCCGTTCGAGAGCGGCGCGGTGAGGCCCCGGCGGGGCGGGCGGCGGGGCGGGGAGGCCGCGAACCGGCGGGCGGGCCCTCACCGCGCTCCTCTGCTCTCCGCAGCCGCCGCCGCCCTACCAGGCCCCGGCCGCGGCCCCGCAGCCGGCGGCCGCGCAGGCCCCGCGCAGAGCCAGCCCCACCGAGCCCCGCAACTACGGCTCCTACGGCACGCAGGTACCGGGGCGGGGGGGGGGGGAGGGGGGGGCGGGGGCGGGGGGGAGGGCGGGGGGGGGGGAGGCGAGGGCACGGCCAGGCCGGAGGAGCTAGAAGAGGAGGAGGCGGCGGCGGTGGTGGCGGCGGCAACGGC
>WYDI02013508.1:4860-63630 GCA_009867235.2 Psittacus erithacus
CCACAACCTGTCCTCCCCGCC
This sequence comes from Psittacus erithacus, assembly GCA_009867235.2. NCBI lineage: Eukaryota > Metazoa > Chordata > Aves > Psittaciformes > Psittacidae > Psittacus > Psittacus erithacus. The sequence continues at coordinate 4,882 of WYDI02013508.1, forward strand.
TCCCCCCACTCCCGGAGGGATGGAAAGGAGAATTGAAAGAATGTAACTCCCATGGTTGAGATAAGAATAGTCCAGTAACTAAGGTATAACACAAACCACTGCTGCTGCCACCAATAATAAGGGAAATAACAAGGGAAGAGAATAAAATCACCACTCACCGATCGAACAGAGGGAGCTAGCCCTTCCGGGTATCTCCCAGTTTACATCCTGGATATGACGTGCTGTGTTATGGAATACCTCTTTGGATAGTTTGGATCAAGTGTCCTGTCTCTGCTTCCTCTCGTCTTCCCCTCCTCCCAGGGCAGAGCACGACCCTCAGAAAGTCTTTGATCAGACTAAACATTCTAAGCAGTAACTAAAAACATCGGGATTATCAGTACTGTTCCCAGACTGAAAGTCAAGAACACAGCACTGCACCAGCTACTAAGGAGAAAAATGACTGCTACTGCTGAACCCAGGACAGCACTGAACTCTCACAGGTCCTGATACAAATAGTTCTTTCTTGGACTGGAAAATAGGCCTGCAGTTTCATAAATATATATTTATTTTGTGTCTCTGCAATAGACGCAATGAATTCCCGCATTAGGTGCGATATAAACAGAGGATAAAGCCACAGACTTTTATGTCCTTTTAGTCTACAGTCATTGTCACCAGTCTAAAGCTGGCAGTTTTCTTTCTCGGACCCTATGTGCTTTTTTGGTTCATTCACTGGAAACAAAGCCAGAAAATCTGAGAATACCTTAAAAGAGATGAAGAAAGATTAGAGGCGAGCATGAGACAACATCAGAATGACTCAGAAAAACATTGCAACAGGGATGTGTGGTCTAATTTAATTGGCCTGCCCTGTGTTTTTATGGGCTTACTTCTTCCTCACTTGCAGGCTTTGGCAGATACTGCAGTAGGCCTTTTTTCCCCATCTTGGCCATCCTCACCAACATGCAAAAACTCATCTATCCAGGCTGTGACATGCATGTCTGATAAGGGGAAGCCTGCAACACTATCTGCAATGGAGAGAAGAGTCTTTACCTGCCAGCAGAGCCTCTATTTTTTGGTTGTCCTCTATTTGCATGTGTTCTGAATTCTCTGAGGTAGCATTTAGAAGGAAGATGAGGCATACCTGCCCATGGCAGGGGTGTTGGAACTAGCTGACCTTAAGGTCCTTTCCAACCCAAACCATTCTATGACCCATTTGAAGTAATGAAAAGCACTATCTCACTGTGCTTGGGGACAGGCTATGCAAAAGCTGATCCTTAGATTGAGAAGGCACAATTGAATTTCTGAGGAGGATGACAAGATAATCCCTTTCTATTAAGGTCACAGAGCTTTAGAGGTAAATTTCATACATAAGCAATCACCCAAAAAAGAATAGCTGCCAGCCAAAGACTTGTTTCCTCACTAAGGCTCTCAGTCATATCAGCCATGCCTTAAGCATTTACATACAATTTCTGATTAATTAGCCCTGAGATTTTTCAGATATACTATAAGCAAATATAACGCTTCTAGAAGGTACTTCCTGCCTCATTGCAGTAATGAATATGTGGTAGGTAATACAGTCTCCAATTTAAATTTCCTTAGGTGCTGCTAAAACACTGAAGAGAAATGTTTTTCTGATTTCACATTTCCAAGGTTCCAAACAATGTTTTTCTATTTTAATGGGCATATACAGTAGGTATAGTTTCCTTTGGCTCAGTTTTGTTTCCCTCCCTAGTTATTTAAACATATACCTAAACATAAACATATACTAAGCTCTGTAAAGAACAAATGAAAGATGTGCATTAATATGAGCAGAAAGCAGACTATGGTCCAAATTAATTGCCAAGATGGCACTAGGATGTTTTTCAAAGGGTAAAACCGATAGGTCATTCTGTCTCTGGGACATTATTTCCTTTTTTTCTCTTTTCAAAAGACAAAGTGAAAGGAAAAATATCAAAGTACAAATTGTTTTGTTTCTCCCTCTTGCAAGACCAATAGGTTCTTTTTACAGTTAGATTTGTGGTGATAGGGGGCCCCACTGAATGTGCAAGAGATCCCATTCATTGTATGTTCCTGGTTTTGAAAAAGCAATCTTAGCTCTCTCATAATTCTGCTTGTTTTCTGTGCTGGTACTCAATTCACCCAACTCCAGCTCGGGGCTACAGCCTTGATTTTTAGAGCTGTGTGATGAAGTTCGCAAAGGATACAGTAGCAGTGATCCTCTGTGACCTCCTAACTGGACTTCTTGTATAACATAGAAGAAAGCTTCAGCTTATGGCTCTTGAATCTGTGCTGGAAGCCAGGGAGGAAATGAGTCATATCTTAGGACTACCTTCAGCATGGTCCTTAATCTGTCAGAGGAAACTCCCTTCTCAGTCATCATGCTCATTGACAGCTCAAACGTGTTTCTGATATTTCTTGATATTTCTCATAGTAAGAGAAATTAGATGCAGAAATAGTATAAAGGATGGGTCAGAGGGGAAAAGAAGACATTTCATGAAAGCTAGACTGACCGTTAGAACTTTCTGCTGGGAGACATGAAAAGAGCTTTCTCTGTAAATCTAGCCTCTGCTCTTATACAGATGTTTCTCTTTATTTTGCATAGAAAGAAGTAATTAATAAATAAATAAAATACCATTGCTCCTCTAATGTGAAAGAGGGAAATATTTATTATGAAAAAGAAGTTTCTTAAATAATTACTACTGCAGATGTAGTTTGAGAATTAAAGTCAAAGCTGCACAGTTCTTCTGTCTTAAGATAAAAATTGCTTCTGCTTAGTAGTCCATTGAAATAGAAATACGCCAAATGCACTTCATCCACTGTGGAAAGCTCTTGCTGGTTACTTATGCTTTGGCTTTTCTGATGATGTCAAATGTTGACATTTCTGCAGTATTTCCAACTGTAGGTACCATCACAAAGTATATGTCTTATTGAAGCAAGACCACTTCAAATTTGCTGTGATCTTGTCATGTGCTTTTGCTTTGCCATGGGAAGGGTTTTCCTCGCAGAGCCTTTATTTTGACAGAGCGAACTTTACATGGGCATTTTCTTTCTCTGCATTTTCCTTGGCACTGTCTCACTTAAAAAAACAAAGTTTGTTGCATGACCTGGAGCTATTTGGGATTTTTTGCTTCATGATGTTTTGCTTGCATTAATATTGCCTTTCCATTGAAGACTAACTTACAGGTAATACTGAACCACAGAAGCAGCTGTCAAACTGTTCTTTCTAGAACAATCAAGTATCTGCCATTCTGGGCTCTGCACTGATCAGATGTCACAGTTCAAGTCCTTCTTCTTTCAGCAGGACTTTTCACAGATGATTATTGATTTGCTACATTGAAATAAAAAAGCTGAAACCACATTACTATTGTTTAGCGACGTTGCATACTGGCTTGACCTGCATATGATGTCCTTCTGATGATATTCACATTATAGCTCTCAATTTCTAGTCTAGAGGACCAGCTAAAAGACAGTTTCTTTTAAAGGGCAGTCAGGGTCAATTCCTCTCTAATACTGCTTTCTGCAGTTGCTTGGGAAGACATGGCTTTTCTCTCTTTTGTCTCATTTCAGCAGCACCAGGCATGACAGACCCTCAGCCAGCTGCTGTACAAAAACCATAGAATCATAGAATCATGGAATGGTTGGGGTTAGAAAGGATCTTAAGATCATTTATTTCCAATCGCCTGTCACAGACAAGGACATTTTACACTAGACCAGGTTGCTTCAAGCTTCATCCAATCTGGCCTTGAACACTGCCAGGGATGGAGCATTTACCACTTCTTTGGGCAACCTATGCCAGTGCTTCAGCAAGCTGGAATAAAAGACCAAGGCCTAGCTCTAGTCCAGCACTACACTTACTGCCCTCTTGGAAGAAGCACTTTCACCTGGAATTGCTTCTTTAATTCCTTTTTGGTCACTAATACAATTAAAAATCTGGGCTGGCACGTCGATATCAAACAATCTGATGAACTGTGTGCTCGTGAGCATATTTTTTATGGTCTGTAATGTACTAGCTTTATTTAGAACTGAAAGCCAGCTGAAGTCAACAAGAATCGCAGAAACTTTGAGTCAGGCATGAAGACTCAAGTCATACACTGCAGTTCAGGTTTAGAAAAGTTCAGATACTTTATGCGCTGAGGAGCTACATCATACAAAGCCACAACAAGCTGAACTCCAAGCAGAAGTATCCACACAGGTGGCCCACGTCTCTCGAAATGTCCTGTTCTTTGGTAAGCTGATTGGAGACTGAAAAAATACCAGTATTTTCTTCTTTTGAAGCCTGACTTGACAGTTATGTTGATAGTAAGCTTCCAGAAAGGAACTCCTAATAAAGGCATTTTAAGTGAGAAGCATGCTACAATAGCTTGGTGCTTTTAAAAAACTGTTAAAAAAAAAAAAAAAGAACCAACCAAGCGGAAAAAAAAACCAAACAAAACAACAAAACTGTGGGTTTGTTTTTATTTTGCTTTTTTTTTTGGTTTTCTTTTTTTACGGTACTAAGAAAATGAAGTAGGTGATAGGTTTTTTAGAAAAGTATCATTGCAATTGAAAGGACTGACCCTTCTTGATGAGGTATTAAGAGGACAGAAGTGGACAAACACCAGAAGGCAAAGCAAGAAGACTAGCATGCTGTCTTTAGCAGGATGTACTGTTGGTTTTTCAGTGGAGAGGGTGAGAAAAGAGGACTTTTTATTGTTCTGAAAGCGGCTGAATCTCACTAGATGTTATATTAACATCCTGACCTTTCAGGCTGTTGGTTAGATGACTTTTGTTTATTCTGAAAGTTTTAGCCTGGTCATACAGAAGTCAAAATTCCTTTGAAAACTTCCATGACAGATCTATCACCACAGAGAAAAGCTGCGCTGAAACCTGAAGAGAATCTGTCTGTTCTTGCTTAAGGCTTGCATATATATATAAACTGTATTTGTGTTATGTGAGGAGAGTAAATGGGCAATAAAGATAAAAAGCAAACCTCTTGGTTCTCAGGAGAGGTAACATGTCCCTTTTTCTGTGCTGTTTTATGCTTCATCACTGACAGAGTGCTTTATTCTTTTGGGTATTATTTTTGTTCCTTTTGCAGCCAGAAGCCTTTGTCAGGGAACCAGCCCTGTATGCTTTCCTTTGAGAAGTACCCCATAGACAAAATTTCTGATCCAAGGAACTTAAAGCCTGTAGAATCCTATCAGGGGAGACGGGGAAATCAGATGTGTGAATCAAAAGGAAATACTGGGAATTCAGAACCTTGCTTCTGGGCAGGGTCAAGATGTCTTGTCTCTAGATTTCAAGCCCAAATACCAGTTCTGGGCTACTTTTCTTTTCCTGCTCTCTTCAGTATGGATCTACGGGTCTGTCCATCACTCTGCTGTGATCCTTGCTGCTTTGATGGTTATGCAGTCTCTCGGAGGTAATTGTGGGAGGAAACGGCTACTGCCAGTGTTTTTATGGTGCTTAATGTGTGTCTGTGAGGAAAGATCCAGTTAACTGGAGGGTTTCTGCCCTACTGCTGGATGGAGAGAGACAACCTCCTGGAGCTAGTCTGGGAGCAATTTTATCATGTTGAAAATGAATGGATGTGGATCCACACTAACGGTTTGCATGGAGTGCTTTCCCAGGAGCAATAGGAAGAGGACCTTGTGTTCTGACCTGCTGTGAAGGGACCATAATTTGCCCCCGCTCAGTACCTGCCCTGGATCAAATGCTATACAAACACTTGCATTACTTCTGTCCTCTGACTATATGGATAAAACAACTACAATTTTTCTTCCAATCTGTCTCTTGAAATGCAGCATTTTTGAACTTCAAGTGGCACTCCGATGTCTGCTGTACATAGGTGGGTATCTGCACTGTCAAAATTAGATTCTGCTCCACTCCTCCCACAATCTCACTCTCACTTCACCTCCTTCACGCTTCCCTTCACCCTCTCAGCACTGCAAAACAGTTCAAGACCTAGCATGCAGTGGAAAAGATCCCTTGGTTTTGGCTCATCATGACTAAATACTTGGATGAGGGTGAAGGGATGAGAAAGTTTTGGCTCTTTATAAGGGATGGTAGGTGTCTGTCAAGTACTATGGTGACAGGGCCCTCTGGACACACACCAAGAGTCCATGCAGATAGAAAACCAATCGAAGAAAAGCAGCTGTCAAAAGATTGCATTATGTAGAATGACGATGCGGGTGTTAGTGAAAGCCATGATTACAGATCCAGTGTTAGATATGGAGATGAGAAGTCAGCCCAGTCTGTTCTGCATTATTATTTTTGCCAACCGCTTCCAAAAGGAGCATTGTGGGAAATCCCAGCATTAAACCTTATACCATTTTTTCAAAGACAGCAAAAGAATTGCACCAAGATAGTGTTTGCAATGTGAATTATAGAACGTGGTTTTCATTTAACATTATCCCTTGTTCTTTTCAATTTAGTTACTGAAGTCATTTTATATATGAAGTCATGTCTGCCAATCCTGTAGTGTTAAAGAAGGTGGAAAGGAAGAAGAAAAGGTCTATTTAGATGACTTGAGGTTCTCTTTGTCATCCAGTCAGTCATCTGTTTTCTTTCAGACATGCACAGAAAAGTATGAAAAGACAGCAAAAACATGCTCTGCCTGTGGCTCTGACTCTAATTTCACAGAATCATTCGATTTGGAAAACAACTTTGGAGATCAACCAATCCAACCCCCTGCCAAGGCAGAGTTACCTGGAGTAGGTTACACAGAAACATGTCCAGAGAGGGAGACTCCACAACACCCCGGGCAGCCTGTTCCAGTGATCTGCCGCCCCCAACGTAAAGCAGTTCTTCCTCCGAATATAATTTGTTGAGGTGAAATGTATTGTGGTTTAGTTTATGGCCATTGCTCCTCATCCTATAACTACGTACCACTTAAACCCCTCCTGGTACCTGCCTTTGAGATATTTTTATGCATTAATGACATCCCCTCTCACTCTTCTCTTCTCTAGACTAAACAAACCCAGCTCCCACCATCTCTCCTCATAAGAAAGATGCTCCAAACCCAGATCATCCTTGTGGCCTCTGCTGGCCCTCTCCAGTAGCTTCGTGTCTTTCTTGTGCAGAGGAGCTCAGAACTGGACAGAGATCTGTGTAGGCAGGGAGGAACGAAAGTGGGGACAAACTGCTTGCAGAAGCATTTCCCATTCATCCATGAAAGGACAATATATTTTGTCAGGTGGTGGTGACTTTGAAAGTACATATAGGACCACTGTCAGCTTTTTCTATGCCTCTTAAAGCATCTAAGAACTGCTGTGGTCGCGCTAGGGCTTCTGAGCTACTTACTAGGTTCTCCCTTCATATTAGAAATGGATTTCTTCTGTGTAAACCTATTTTTATGTGTTAGGAAGGAAATAAAGTGCACTTAAGAATATGAGGCAGGGTGCTTAGTGATGTGAAGGATGGAACAGAGTAGGTCAAGGATGGAAAGTAGATTGCTGTTTGCAACTTATATTTTTCATTTGAATGCTCCCCTCCTCTGCAACTTAGAAAACAAAAGCATTTTTCACCGTGTTAAAGGTTACCAGCCTGTGAGCACAAAGAGGGAGTGATCCACCATATCTGGGATTCTGGAAGCGGTGACAGAGAGAATTGGTCTCTCCCAGTCCCAGGGAGGTAGCAGGACCTAGGCCAGTAAAAATCAAAGTGTTGCACAGCATGTTCAGGGGGAAAAGACCGTCAAGGAGAAACTTTCTTCTGCAGGTGGACATATATCCATGAAGTTACTTTTTCTGTAACTGCTCTAGGAGTCAGACAGCTCAAAACTCTGCTGTATGCAATAGTGCTGGGAGAAACTGTGTTTGAAATCAGGCAGCAATAATCCTCAGCCTGCTACAGATCTCAGTCAAGTCACTTTCTTTCTTAGGGCCACAGTTGCCTGCTCTACAAACAAAGATGTCAGTTTTCCTCTTTGATATTCTTTTAGTCTACTGATATATATCTTATAAGATACTGATGCTTAGTTTCCTGTCCTCAAAAAAAAGTCAGAGTATGGCTGTCAAATACAGTAGGCTTAAACAAATTCTCAGACCAAAACTCATTCTTTGATTGTGGTGGGCTTTTTAAAAAAAAAAAAAAAATTGCATTAAAAAAAAAAATAATGGTTTTACCAACTTTTTGTTTGGCTCCTTTTTTTTTTTTCTTAAGCACAGTTATATAACAATATTTTATTTTTTTTTTTCAGCCTTGAGCTTATTTTTGGCTGTCTATGTATCCATGCAAACTTATGAATATCTTAAATGTCACATGTAAAAGGAGAAGTCATTTTTCCACATTATTCTCATCACACTGCTGGTAGAAATCATTACAACTTCCAGATAGCTAAGCTCAGCATAGCTAAAAGTTCTACTGCTCTGACCACAAAGAGGCCATGGTGGCTACAATTTCAAGGCTGCTGTTCTTTTCCCTTGAAAATTTGACCTCGATGTAAAAAGCCTTGCAGGATGAAAACATGAGTGAGAAGTAAAAGAAAGAACACCTCACTGCATCCTTTTTCCTCAGCCCATAGAGCAGGGCTTTTCTGGGTGGCACACAGAAACCTCCTTTTCTCCCAAAGCTGCTTCTGTTGCCCTGTGTCCTGCCAGATCATAGACTATCATATAGAATGGCTAGGGTTGAAAGGACCTTAAACATGCTCCTCTGTTTCTCCATTATCTTCCCAGGCTACCCATCCTTGCTTCCAACCTCTGTAAGCCTTCTTTTTGTGTATTGAACATATAAATACATATAAAAACAGTGTGGTCTTCTTCTTTTGAGAGTGTCCTGACTTGCCATTTAGGGCAGCTTAAATTAAGTGCTAAGAAAAGCACTTTTCCTCCTTTCTGTGAGAGGAAAAAAACTAATGGAAAAGGATATGCAGGCCAGAAACTATTTAAATTAAAAGCTGGAAACTACTTAATATGGTACTGTAAGACAACACAAAAGGTATGTTCATGACTATTCACTGTTTTGATTTACTCTTCCTAGTATCTTTTTTGATCTGCTGGTAAATTTCCATCTTGAAAGGACATGGCAGAAGGAAGATCTAGATATTCCCTGAGTGATACCTGGGGCTCAGAACTTTCATAACTTCTAGCAATAATAGTAGTGCTTTTCTCTCTTCCACTATTTTGCCAAAGATCCCTTTGCCCCTATGGGTGCCTGAGCCTTGGTGTAAGTACAGACACACATCATTTGGAGGACAGAGGTAGAAACAGCTGCTGCAATGTCAGTGTAATGGATCAGGCATAATTTTTATACTATCTGAGCATCATAGAATCACAGAATAGTTTGGGTTGGAAGGGACCTTCAAAACTCATGTAGTCCAATCTCACTGACATGGGTGAGGACACATTACACTAGACCAGGTTGCTCAAAACCCCATAGAGCTGGGACTTGAATGTACCCAGGGAAGGCACATACCTCCCTGTGCAAACTGTGCCAGTATTTTACCAGCCTCATTGTACAAAATTTCTTCCTAAAGCCCAGCCTGTGTCTCCCCTCTTTTAGTTTAAAATCATCACCACTGTTCCTCTCACAACAGGCCCTTCTAAAAAGTCTCTCCCCATCTTTCTTATGGGCTCCTTCCAAGTGCTGGATTTCTGATCCAGAATGTGCTGGAAGGAGGTAAGGTTTCTCATGGTTTCTGGAGGAAAGCTTGTCACTTTTATTAAATCACTGAGATTAGTGGTAAAATACATATATATAAAAGCTATAAAAAATATGCTGGTGTCAGAGTGGGTGAGTAGTGATACTAGGGGTCTAGGGTAGAGAGATCATGTTTGAAAAAGACAGCGTTCAATGAAAAATCACTTTGCCTCATGCAAAAGGCAAGTATATGGCATCTCTCTGCTGGTTCACAAGATTATCAGTTAATCTAATTCTCATACCTGGAGTGGTACTGCTAGATGGTCCATCCGTTGTTAAAATTGGCAAGAATCATGGAGTGGTTTGGTTTGGAAGGCACGTTAAAGTTCATCCAGTTCAAAAACCCTGCAGCAGCAGGGACACCTTCCACTAGACCAGGTTGCTCCAAGCTCTGTCCAACCTGGCCTTGAACACTGCCAGGGAAGGGACAGCCACAGCTTCTCTGGGCAACCCATGTCAGGGCCTCACCAACCTCACAGGGAAGAATTTCTTCCTAAGATCTTTTCTCAGTCTCTCCTCTGTCAGGCTAAAGTCATTCCCATATGACTTGTGTAATAGGCCCTTGACAAAAGCCCCTCTCCAGCTTTCTTGTTGGCCCCTTTAGACGATGGGATCTGCTCTAAGGTGTCCCAGAGCCTTCTCTTCTCCAGGCTGAAGAAGCCCAAAGAAAGGTTCAGTCACTTGATTTTGTATGAAGAAAAATGTGTATTTGTCTTAGGCAGACAGAAAATTTCACCCTCAAAACCTCTGACACTGTACTAGTCATCTGGCTACAGTTTTCTGTTATGGCACACTTGTTTTTCTCCTCAAAGTATAAAACTTGTCTCTGTGGCATTTCATCTTGTTGACCTCAGGCCATCTTTCCAGTGTGTAAAGATCATTCAAATTCTGTTGCAGCCCTCCTGACTGTCCCTTTCAGTTCTGTGTCATCTGTAAATAGTGTAAGTGCACTTATTCTCCATCTTCCTGGTCATTATTGATTCAAATAATAATAGGAGGCATAGGTCAGACCTCCATGGGAACAATTTACATCTCTCTCCGCAAATGGCAGTAAATCGTCAATAGCTATTCTGACTGTCTTCTAAAAACCAAACAAAATAAAGAGACCACCCCCCCGAGCCAGCAGACAGATCAGTAGATAGCTTATCACAGCAATAGGTTCATTTGCTAGCAGGGAGGTTACGCGCAGGTCTACTGAAACTCCTGCATAGTACGCCCAGTTAGGATCCTGAATGAGCAAGGCCAGCTACTCAGCCATTGACAAATTCCTGCTACCTGTCATTTTCTTACTTTCCTCCACAGTGAACGGCATTTAGTCACAAATTCTTGGGGCTGAAGTGATTATGTCAGCACACTGTAGGGTCTCTTTTTTACGTTTACAAATGTGGGTATATCTTTGGTTTGCACTTTTCATGCAATTTCACCCTCCCTCTTTTATTTACCAGAAACAGTAATCTTTAAGATTACTTTGTTTCCTTCGGGACTTCATGATGAGTTTCTTCAGACTTGGCCAACTTTTCTGTATTTTTATCCTGTCCTTTTCATGTAGCCAGAGTTTTTCTTGCCTTATAACATTGTCTAGTCAGTCTTTTAAAGATTAGAGAATATTGTTTGCTCTCTTTTCCCATGTAATAACAGGCCTACACTTTGAATTGTTCCGTTTTACTTGAAGAATGTTTTCTAATTGCTTTTTCAGGTTTATCATACCTATTCCTCCTTTTTTATATCCTGGTATTGTAGCTTTTGAGTTTTTAGGGTAATATTTGGAACATATGGTTGCATGTTTCTTCACAGCTGCGAGGAGTTCCATACGTGGTAAGGAAATTCTAAGAAAACTACACTATTCCTGAAGGTGGAATACCAGTAGAAAATGCAGATGTGATGTCATAGAATGCCAAAATTTGTGATGGGATAAATGCTAAATATGATTGGTAAGGTCATATTGGAGTGTCCTACAGACTAATATGACAGATCTCTGAGAGATAGGAATAAAACATACCTGGATAATTTTGTATTCCGTTCATGTTGCTGCATTTCTTATTTCTCCCTGATAAGGATCAGGGGTTAGATGGGAAGATAAGAGAACTTGAGGAATTTGGGTAGGACACTTACTTTTCTCATGTGGTTCCCCTTCCAGCATCTTTTTTCTAGGTTGAAAATGTATGTCCAGGCAGTTCACTGGGAATAATCACATGTTGTTGCTCTCTAAAGACAGCTGAATATCTTAAATGGCTACATGGCATAAGCATTTTATGTGTCTCTCTGAATGAGGATGTTTAATGTTCATATGTGTTGCATACCATGGAACTTCAAGCACAAATTCTTAGGCAGAGTAACTGGAAGCAGTTTAGGATTATGACAATGATGGAGAAGTAATATCTGCAGTTTATGGGATGAATTCAAGCTAAGCAAAGACCAATCTTGTTGATGGCCCAGTGTTAAAAAGTAAACACAGTGTCATATGGGAGGACTGACATTAATTGCAAGGCTTAGCTCAAGAAACAGTCTAGTATGCCAGCTATTCATCAGAGGTTTCTTACTGCATGATTGTTCATTGCACGTTATACTGGATGCGGAATACACTTCCACTGGCTTGGTACCCAGTGTGCAGAAGTGTAAGTGACAACACCTGACCCCTGCAGGGATAATTTCTCAGCCTTCATCAGGTTTTCATAAGCTACATGTTCATCAAACACTATAAAACAGATTTTTATTAGTGTAGGTGACTGGCACGGCTTCCTGTGCCTTGTGTATCCCTGTTTGGAAATGCTGATCTAATGGCATTGCTCACCACATGGCATAAAGTTGTGTGGGAATGGTTGCGCATGAGAAGGCTTCTTTGATGAGGAAAATTTCAGCTCATGTGAATAAGAATACAGAGCTGTGGTCATATTCAGAAGGAGCATGTCTCCTTGTCCAATCATGTCAGATAAACTGACTTTTTTATTTCTTGGGGCCAAGTATGGGGATTAGGCCAGGTATCTCCCTTGGGATTTTAATTGAAATTACGAGCATCAGAAACCTTTTTTGAGTAGGCACAGATGTGTGTATACTTAGCTACCTATTGTGCTGTGGTTTAGTTGGCTTAAGCATATTTGGAGATACCATTATTTTTTAATTGTAAGAAACTTCTTCTCTGATGAATTAATATCTTTGAAGATAAGATGAGAAACTAGTCATAACTAACACTTCAGTAACAGTCAAGAGTTAGTTCAGAAATAAGTGCAACTGATCTACGTTACTACAGAGATCATTAAATTCTACGTTCCCCTATAATACTCCTTAGTGTGAAGTAATATTATGCATGGGACATCTTTCCATGTCATTGAAATTTGTTAAGCACATACAGCATATTTGCTACTTCAAAATTCTCTTACTTATGAGTTACAAGAGTCCCATCCCCATTTGATACACTGTTTTGACCATGGGACAAATTCCTGATTGTTTAATTGGATCTGCATTGCCTGCACAGGAATGTTGAGCTAGAGGTGAGACAGGAACGTCTTCAGCGTTGCGAGAGGTTTCTGCATAAATCTTCATGTCTCCTCTTCTAGGAGTTCCCCTCTATTGAAATAGGCAGTCTGCAGTTCTGGGAATTTCCCTGTATCCTGCAACATATTTCAACCCTTATAGGTGGCGCCTCTGCGCTCAGCAAGTTCCAGACTACCTGATTTTTTTTGTAGAGTATGATGAAGAATTCATAGAATGGCTTATACTTGAAGAGATGTTAAAGCTCATCCAGTTCCAGTCCACTACTATGGGCAGGGACAACTTTCACTAGGCCAGATTGCTCAAAGCTCCATCTAGCCTGATTTAAAGGCTTTAAAGCTTTAATGACTTGTAGCTCCTGGCTCTTCCTGCTCAGTGAATAGGCACCTTCACTTCTGTCAAAGAAAGGGATAAGGTGAAGAAAGCAACACCTACGTGTCTGCAGCCCTGAAACATTAGTAATCTTCTTTTTTTTCCTGCTTTTGGGGGGGGTGGGGGGGGGTTTGTTTGTTTTTGGTTTTTTCTCTCCTTTTCTTCCATCAAGCCTTTCAATTTGACCAAGGATTTATGCATAGGAACGACAGTCCTATTCACTCAGAAGTACTTGGATTTGAAAGTGCCAAGAAGGAAAAACAGTACTTGGTAACAATATCACAATAAAACAAAAAATAAGTTATTTTGGAAATATTCCCCTTTCACTGTGTTTCTTCATAGAATCTGAGAAGACAGTTTTCATTCCAGTTTTCCAAGGACATATTTACCGACTTTGTTTCAATAGGAAGAGAAGAAATTGAGAAGCAATTTTAAGAATTACAGAGAATTCCAACATGCAGATTAGGTCCTTCTCTAACTATTAGACTGTCTTTAGAATCAGACCAGAAGTGACGTGTTGATTTTACTGGTGAACAACAAGTTCTACTGGAAAAAGGTGCTGTTTCCAAGGAAGAAAATATTCTTCATGAATTTGAGCTTAATTGAAAAATAACACTGTTCACGGCTTTTTTGAAGTTTGACTTTGCCGTGGTTTAAGCCCAGCCGGTAACTCAGTAACATGCAGCTTCTCTCTCACTCCCCTGCCTTCCTCCCCTTGCTCCCGGAGGGTTTGGGAGAGGAACAGAAAGAATATAACTCTCATGGGTTGAGATAAGAAGATAAGAGCAGTCCAGTAACTAAGGTATAACACAAACCACTGCTGCTACCCACCAATAATAATAATGATAAGGGAAATAACAAGGGAAAAAATACAATTGCTCATCAACTGCCGGCGGATACCCAACCTGATCCGAGCAGTAATCTGACCATTCTGGGTAACTTCCCCCAGTTTATATACTGGGCATGAGGTGCTGTGGTATGGAATATCTCTTTGGTCAGTTTGGGTCAGGTGTCCTGTCTCTGCTTTCTCCGGGCTTCCCCTCTCCCTGGCAGAGCATGAGACTGAGAAAGTTCTTGGGCGGAGTCAACATCACTGAGCAACAAGTGAAAACACTGGTGTGTTATCACCACTGTTTTCAAGCTAAAGTCAGAAACACCACACTGCACCGGCTCCTAAGAAGGAGAAAAATGACTGCTACTGCTGAACGCAGGACAGACTTTAATGTCAAAATTCTGGAAAGTAAAAAAAATTACAGCTAGGGGGTTAGGCAAGACTAGAATAGACTAGACTAGACTAGAATGCTCCAAACTGCTCATTTCTTTGTCAGGGTCCCTATTCATCAGAAATCCAGACATCTTTGCCGTAAAGGGTAGAAAAATTAGAGGGAATGAATAATCTCGCAGTTCTACCCTATTTTACTCTACAGACGAGCTAATACAATGAGAAGGGAGTTTTGCACTTCTCTGAGTGCATTGCCCCAACATCCAGCTCTTGTTTGTTCTTTACCTTTCACAGCAAAGAGGTTGCCTGCTCAAACACACTGTAACACAAAGTTCACATTATGCTGGGCTATTTATGTTTAGCCCTGATGTGATTAGTTAGTGATACTAATGTATAGAAAGCACAATGCTGTAAATGTTTTCTAGAAAAGAAGGTGAAATGGCAGCATTCTGGGGACAGCTTTCAACAGTGATGAAGGAAGTCATAAGGATAAAGAGCCGAGGAAGGGTTGAAATACCAAGGTTTGAAGAGGATAGGGCTAGAAGAATCAGCATTTCCTGTGGAATGTGTTGATGTAGTAGTGAAAAGGTCATTAATTTTCCAGCAGTTCATTTATTAGCACTAATGAAATGCATCCATACACAATAAGTAAAATTATAATGGAGTTTGGGGATATCCTTAGGAAGATATTAAAGAGAAAGTACTTAAACCACCTTTAATTCAGTACTGTGCTTCAGCTAACACACAGGAAAAAAGATAGCTTCACAGCTTTGCCAGGAAATGGAATAAAAGATCAGCATTTTTGAGATGGGAGTATTCAAAAACTTCAGACATTTTAGGAATTCAGTTTGGCAGCAGCAGTAGTTACATTTCCTAAGGAAAATCGGTTTTAATTGAAAAACAGTTTTCTTTTTATGGGAAAAAATCTTTTTTTTGACATTTTTTTTTTCTGCCTTTTCTTGTGGAAGAAATCTGTAATCTGAAAATACCTGACCAGGCATGGTTAAAATGTACTGAGCTTGCTTTCTTCTCTTGCATAATTTAAGTTAAATTGCTATTCATGTAAATGTGGCTTTTGATCATTGTATTCCTCCTGCATAAACCACCAGGGTTTCCATGTCTCTTGAAGGTACAGAAACAACGAAAACAAGAGGTCAACCAGGCAGTGTGCTACTATCATCACATCAACACACAGCAAAGAAATCCGTTTTCCAGCCAGAAGAGTTGGTCCAAGACAGCAAAGAGTTGATGTACCAATCCAGGTTACATAAAGAGTTTTGGAGATATTGGCTATGCAGTTGTCTTGCTATCTGATTGTGATAACAATGGATAAAATTCTACTAATTAAACAGTCGTAAGTCAACAATTTCAGGCTAGACACTGGTAGCAAGAGAAATAACTGATCACAGATCTGCAACCAGTGTTGTATTTTCTGGAAGTGAGTACAACCAAAATTATGAAAATGAACTTAGAGCAGGCTGACCCCTGTCTAAAGTGTGCTGGGAAACACAAAAGTCCAGGTTAGACAGGGCCTTAAGCAACCTGGTCTAGTGGGAAGTGTCTCTGCCCATGGCAGGAAGGTTGGAACTAAATGATCTTAACATCCATTCCAACCCAAATTATTCCATGATTCTATGATTCTTTGATTCTGTACTGCACAAGTTGACTTCATATAAGAACAGCTAGAAAACTTCACAAAAACTAACAAATTCTTTTCCTTTCATAACATTATTATTGTCTCCTTCCACATGGGAGAAGACAGGCTCTGGCCTTTTTATCATTTGACTTATGAGATGTTGTGAGGGCCATTTCTGTGTTGGTGTTAGCTTTTAACTTGCCTTGTTAATAGATATGCCAGGAAGAAGCAAATAATTTTCTTCGCAACAGTAAAGAATTAAATACTGAGTTGTTTTTTGATGAAAATTTTTGAGGTTTTTCCTTCTCAGTTTCCAGAGGGAAGTTAATTTTCACCAATTTATGGAAAAATACCATTCCGACTGGTAGACTTCCTTTTGCCAGGGCACAAGAAACCCTCAAAAGGCATGAATTATCTTCCAAAATAAAGCTGAAATATCAAAATTTCAAGAATACTTTTGATGCTATTACTGAAAGACTGTGACAAGCACTTCCCCTTTTCATATTCTTTTGTCTTGTCAGAAAACTCAAAAGGGAGTGAGGAGTATTGTGAAAGAATTCTTACTGCCTCTGATAGACTTCTCCTCTGATGAACTTCCTTCTATTTATTCTAAAATCCAGAAGATTCTTTCATTCTAAAGTCAACATTTTTAACAAGTTCAGAGGGTTCCAAAGATTATACTGTTTCTGAGACATATCTGCCAAGGTGAAAGGACCTGCACTGGGATTTAATTTGCTGACCTGAACCAAGAGGCCCTTGGTGTTAAACCAACTAATAATGCACGTTATTAGGAACATATTAGGAACAGTTCTGCATCTGAATTTTTGAAAGGGTGCATTCCCAAGTTTGTTTCATCAGAATGAGTTTTGAGGAGAGAATATCCATCTTTTGGAAAAGATGACAAACTGTAAATGCCACAGAAGAGTTCAGGAAACAATTTCTGGGCACCTGAAGATCATTATGTAGTTCTTTGACTTGCCCCAGCCTTGTAAAGGCCAGTTGAAGGAGGAGAGAGAGTTATTTATATCAATGAGCCTTTGTCAGAAAGTGACTTCCATTGTCCCCAGGTTCAAGCTTCAGTTAGTAAGGCACATGTTGTTGTACACTATTTGCATAGAGAGAATCATGAAAAATCTTGCTTCTGCTTGCCATTGCAAGAATACAGAGAACTGCATGATCTTAAGATGGTTTCCAACCCTATTCTATGTTCCTATGACTTGTGTTCAGGCCAAACCTTACTACTTGATTTCTTATTTGACCATAGCAAGTTACAAACCTAGAAGTTCAGGACTAATGAAGACCCTGTTGTGACTCAAATGTGACCATTATCTTTGGGCTTCCTGGTGTCTAAAGATATCGGAGTTCTTCAGCAGGAGCAGGGCCTATTCTTCATGTTCCACATCCAAACCATTTTTATGCAGAGTTGCGTATCCTTGATAGCTGACTAATTTTTCTGAATTCTCTCCCTACCAGGGTTATACAACATTAGTCAGTCTTGCGCAGTAGGCAAGAGTTCCTGACTTGATTCTCTCTTCTGATGCTCAGCCAGGCCAGGAATGGGGTTCAGAACCAGATGAATCTGTTCACTAAAACTTTCGACTACTGGAGATTAACCTGAGGAAGAAAAACAAAGATGCGTAAAAAATTAGGCAGCATGCAATGAGGGAAACCCTACCTTTTTTCCACAAGGAAAAAGTGTCATTTATGCCTAAGCATTTTGATGGAGAGCAGAGATCGGGACAACACCAAAGACCTGTGAACAGGACAAAGGAATGGGTTGCAGCACAAAGTGGTCCTTAAGCCTTTAAGCTATTAGTTGTTTGCCGCCTCCTGTTGAATTCACTTGTCCTTTGAGTGCCAAGATTTCCTTGTGTTGCAAGTTATGCAGTTATGATCAATATGACTGGTGCTCCACGGTGCTGGAAAGAATCACAGAATCAACCAGGTTGGAAAAAACCTCTAAGATCATCAAGCATTTCCATGTGTACCACTAAACCATGGCACTGAAGGCCTTGTCTACACAGTTTGTGAACACTTACAGGGATGGAGATTTCACCCTTGCCTTAGGCAGCCTGTTCCAGTAGTTCAGAAATATGACCAATAACCCAGCTGATCCATCTCAAATCATTCTTAGGTTTTTTGAAGGCAGAACTTGCTTGGTATGTAGCCAGCTGGGTAAGGAACACTCCTGAGTTCATTGTCATGTATTGTACAGCTGAAATATAAAAGAGGATCAGCTAGTGTATCACTGGAGATCTCAAAGATAATTAATCTTTAAGCTCTCAGTTCACTATGACCTTGCTGGCAGACTATGAAATTAGTCAGCTAAAGTCCTACTTTGTTTTTTTGCTAGCGAGTGAAGATATTTTCAACCTAACCTTTCAGCTAACATCTTACATGCTGCAGTTTGTTTGTTCGGATTTATTTATGCAGTAGATGTTTTTAAGTAATGCAGACTTAGCAAAACACAAAGCTTAGCATAGAAACATTTCTTGCTTCTTTGAGCAACTTGTGCCAGGGCCTCACCACCCTCACACAGAGGAACTTCTTCCTAGTATCACATCTAGGTCTCTCCTCTGCCAGGTTAAAGCCTTTCACCCTTGTCGTGTGCCTGCAGGCCCTTGTCAAAAGTCCCTCTCCAGATTTTTTTGTAGGCCCCTTTAGGTACTGGAAGACTACTGCAAGGTCTCCCCCTTAATGCAGTGCACACTGCAGAAAAACACATTGGCCTCCATCCCTCCCCCGGGAGAATGCTGTCCCTGCTGTGTCTCCTGCATTTTGCTTTCTCCTGGCAGGCACATTCAGATGATTTATTCAAAATGAGTCATTCTAAAAATATATTGTTTTTATAATCTTGCAAATTCAAGATGATTTAATAATGCAAATAAATCACTGTGACAAATTTAATTAAAAAAGAAAAATTAAACCAAAGTCTTTGCTAAATGATATGAAGTTATTTTCAGCCATTCTACAATTAAATGTCAGCTTTACTAAACAATTTTCTTGAGAAATACAATTTAAAAAAAGGCTTCTCCAAAGATAGCTCTGAACCTGCAGAAAATGTTCTCATTTGTGCTGAATATTTAACTTTCAAATTCCACTTTTTAACTCCAATTTAAAGCTTTAGTTTTTAGAGGACTGATGCTGCCTTTTTCTGGGACTGCTACTGCAGAAACTTATTCAGCTTTCTAAGGGGCAAATGCCCCAGCATGACTTACTTTTCACATGCTTGGATTGCAGTGATTCATTGTGTCCTTAGAAAGATGTCTCAGATAAATGGGATTAACTTGGACACAATGCTGGTCTCACCACAGCAGCATTCTGTATTGGTTTGCTTTGCAAGTTTCCACTTCCTTCTGTTATAGGATAAGAACTGAGCACAGGTATTTTGGGACAAATTTGGCTTAGTCTCTACTACTTAGCGCAGAGTGATCCCAAAGCAAATTTAGACCCCAAGCATACCGGGACTGGAGGAGTGTAAAACCAGCTAAAGACAGAAATTGTAATTCCACTGAAAAAAGAGCCAATGGAAGGCTTGAAGGCAGCAGGCAATAGATGCTGAGGCAGGAGATGAGATGACCAGTTGTCTGCTGGAAGTGCTGGTTCTGACAGCTCAGAGAAGTGCAGCCTGGGTAAGGCATGTAAGAGAATATCATGTGAACCTCCACCGAAATTTCTTGCTGAAAAGAAGGTCTGAAAAGCAATGAACAATTCTAATTCTTTCATTAATTAGAAGCTTACAGCAAGCACTTACCAGCAGCAGCCAGTAATAGTATTCTTAACTCCTGTCAACTTGTTCCTGTTTTTAATTCATTTAATGCTCCGAAAGAGCCATGTAAAAATATCTTCTACTAAACTTCTTCATGGAATCTGTTAATAGCATAGGTCAAGTTTAGGAAGGCTGCAGAAGTGAACTTATTCAAGGATTTTAAATTTTGGATGTGTTTTCAGTTTTATGTGTTTTCAGTTTTATTTATCTTAGCACCATGCATGACTTAGTAAAGTATTTCACACCCCTGAAATTAATATTCAAGAAAAAATGTAATAGAAATGGATTAGTAAAAGGATGCTGTATTACAGCATATACCATAAAAATGAAAGAACATATCTTTACATCTGGAAGCATCCCCTTGAATATTTCGCTAGATCTCAAAGCCTGAAACCCTCATATATTTTGCATTTATAATTAATGCAAAGTTCATATTTTAGTCTCAGAACCATAAACAGCCTCTTTCTGATTGTTCCTGCAGAAGGAACATTCATTTGGGTTCTGGCCATGTACTCTTGCCACCACTACCTGACCTTTATATTCTGCAACCCTGCTCAACTGGTAACTACCACTGATGACCATAGTGGATGCATCCAGTCATGATGGCTGCATGCAGCCTGAAGTGGATTCAGAGACAGACAACACAATAGCCAAGGGTTAATCTGAACAATGCTCCCACCTAACCACAGTGCTGGTCAAGGCCTGACTCAAGCGAAATATGGAAGAAACATACTTCTGTTGTTGGCATGCACATATGACTAGAAGTCAATTATCTTACTCCGTAGTGGACATCCCACGGTCTATTGAGTACATGCATTGGCATGGGCTAGACATCAGGATTTCCCCAGAGTAGGGACACCTCTCAAAGTTACTCCTTGAGGCTGAGACAGTCCTTGCTGAAACAGATTATCAGTGCCAAATTAATAGCATGATAAATTTTGAAATCTTAGCTGTGATCTAAAGGATTAATTGTGCATATATAATTGTTTAGGCATGAACAGTTGATAAAGTCTGGGATTAAGTCTGGGTCCAGCAGCACCTAAACTACCCTATGAGTAATTAAAAATGCACGGGAGTCCTTACTGGGCCTCATGATTTAGTGGGAGGTTCTCTCTGACAATTATGTTTGATCCTGTCCTGTATGCAATAACTGACTAATTGCTCCTCACCATCAAATCTTGTTAAATCACTGTCACATTTATTATCAAGCTTCGTTAAATCACTGTTTTATATCATTGGTTTATATCAATCAACAGTGCTACTTTCCTCTTATGACTGAAGTGCATCACTCTATCCATGGGAAGATTCTCAAATGGTTGTTTTTCTTCCTGCAAGAAGAATGTGATAATTAATCCATGCCATAGGATTTAAACACTCTATTTCTATGGATTTTAATTTGTCTCATTTCTAAGTTGAGTTCAACTGCCTTGGCAGTTTGCTTCCTCAATGTAAATATACATCTATACCGTATTTTATATTCTGGGAGAATGCTATGGTCTCAGGCATCTGAAACCACAGTGGCATCTAGCACTTGAGCAAAATATCAGTTGAAATTTCTAGCTTCCAGATGAAACGTAACAAAAAGAAGAGGCAGAGAGACACTATCCTAAATGCTAGTCTGGTCATATAGTCCCCAGTCCACTCATTTCCCTCCAAGCCACTGACACTTCAGCATCCTTCAAAGGGATCCACTTCACCACCATTGAAATAAGTCAGTTCTTTCCCTGGGCATAAAGAAGAGACCATTGCTCCTCTTTCACTCCTGTGCTCATTCTGAGAGCTGGATGAGGCAGTAAATGCGAAACCTTTGCCTTATTCTGATCATGCCTCTTGCCAGACAGGTCTCAAAGCCAAGAAATTATTGGGAGAAAAAAAAGCAATTATCTCAAGTTTGATGCTGTGAAAGACTTTTGGAAGCCAAGAACACAGTGTTTGTGCTGTTACTTTATCCAGGTTTTGCGGGCTGGGATATTGTGCTTGGTGTGTTGTGCTCATTAGTGTGTGTTTAACTGATGGCACATCCTATAGAAGGCTTTTTTTCCAGAAACTACATATGCCTTGTGGATTGTTTGGGTAATTTTCATAGGTCAAACTCACTCTCAGCCAGCTCTGACAATTGCTCTGATTTGCAGTCAGCTATTAGCTTTTCAGCATTCAGGCAGTTTTGTCGTTTCTAAGAGAGGGAGGTTTTGAAGACTGTGTTTATTGCTGTGGGATTAGTTCCTCCGTCTCTCCCATCAGCTGTAATTGTTAGATTTATGCGGCCATTTGACAGTGACAAAACCATGCTTGCCTATAGGTTTTCATCTACAAAGCTGTGATTATGATTAAAACCAGACCTTATTTGTTGTTCTCTGTTGATTTTCTTTTTGTTTTGTTTTTCTTGAAGAATTAAACTTTTGCCCAGCTTCAGAAGTAATAATTTTTTTAAGTCCCATAAGCTATAATGCCACATTTCAAAGTAATGCCTATCTCAAATGTTGTAGCCTCACTAGACTCTTATGTGAGTGTTGCTTCTAAAATCAGCGTTTATTAGTGGCTATTGCAGTCATGAGTTGTTTTAAAGCAGAATGGACATAGTTTGGTTGTTGTGTGCTACCTACCACTTGTGAGCAGAAAATGGCTTTTTACTGTGGGCTTTGTACGTAAGAGAGATAGAAGGCAGAGGTTAAAAACACAGTTATTATTTCCATTTTTACACTCTTGCATGTAATGTTATTAAAAATCAGCCTGTCCTTTACAGATAAGCTTGAATTTAAGAGAAATTTGATGAGTAATTACCAAGTATATTGATAGAGGTGGTCTCTGGGGAGATGGCAGGCTAACTGGGTCTTGAGTTTGCCACTTCTTAGCTTTTGAGTATGTGCTTACAAAAATGTGCAGGTCCTTTAGGACAGAAGTAACTGTTTTCTCTTGAATGTCCTCATCCTCTGCTTTGTCCCATCTCATATTCCCTTGGAAGACACTTGCTACTCCAAGTAGGGAGGCTTGGTTTCTCTGCTTCCTCAGGGCTTTGCGCTGAAGACTCAGCACCAGATATACTCTGTGTACCTGGTGATTCACAGAGACATATAATAGTGGGTGATCTTCATAAAAAGACATTTTCATGGCAAACATGACCACAAGGGGAGTCTAAATGGGAGCTATGGAAGGAAGTCCTACTGTGTGGAGTCGAATCTCAGGGATATAACAGAGCCATTCATCTTCAGCCTTAAACTTTCACACAAGTTCATCCAAGTGCATATTGACATGGCACAGTTGGAGTACGTTCACTGGCAATTTGTCCTTGGAAAGTAATTTGTCCTTATTAGTCAACCTGAAAAAGGTAGTAGTAGTCTTCCAGTGCTGTCTGGTCCTCCCTTTCCTTGTATAGTCACAGTCATAAACCACATTCTGCCCCATGTACCTGTTGCCATAGGATGGCAAATATTTAACCACAAACCTTGGCTGGATTGCAGCTTCTATTTGGTGCAAGGATATGCTACAGCTTCATGGCACTGGTGGTAATGCAAGAATGGCCTTCTCCATAAACACGAAGAGTCAATGAAGATGGAAAGCTTTTGAGAATCTGGCTTATCCTCACACAAGTGCTGCTGTAAAGGGTTTTGGGCTAGGCCAGAACATGCTGGGATCTGCCAGAACATTCTGGGCTCGAAAATCCTGGAATTGGCCAGAGCATCCTGGGCTGGGCCTGAACATAGAGGGGAGTGGCCACCCAGAGGGTAAAACCTAGTGGCCAATCAGAGGGTGGCGATGTTCAAATCCAGCCAACCCTGTTAGTAGCGTGAGAACAAAAGGTGTAGTCTATATAAACATATAACCAGCCGGATGGGGGCTCCAGCAGAAAAAAGATCTCCGACAGTAAAGAAGTTTTTGCCATGAAACTGTGGGAGTCCGTGTCTTTAATCTGCACACACAAGTACTTCTCTTGTGCTCATGTAGTCATCTGGCATGGTGGCCCCAACTTCCATGGGAGCTGTTGTGCATACATTTTGGAGTTATGTTGAGCACCCAGAAAAGACAATCAGTCCTAGAGAAGACAAAGGGAGATTTTCCAGAACTATCTCACGCCAAGCAATTTTTCAGCCAAATGTTTGACATCTTAGGTTGCAATGACACCTAACAGTACTGCCAGTTCTTAGTAGTGTCACTGAGATGGCATCACAGTTGCTCCAATGGTAACAAAATGTGCTTCTGCAGAAATTGGGCAGGGTATACTGAGAGTTGCCATTGAAGAGTGGTGAGACAGTTTTCTTCCATGATCAGCAGAAAGGACATCCCTTGGGCCTCCACTGAGGGAATATGGGACATTTCTTAATTAAAGCCTGCTGAAGAAAGGCCCATGTGAGGGAGTGAAAGAGCAACATAGTCATGTTGTGGTGATGCTGTCACATCATCCTGCTGCTGCTCTGAAGTGCTTTGTACTTGAAAAGACTGGCTTTGTATGCAGTGCAATTTTGTTTAGACAAATCAAAGTTCTATGCATAGGATGGTTTTGTCAGATCAGTATCTCTCTGCACCCACTGGGAAATGATAGAGAGAGACCATTTGTTGATGAATTAATTAGAATTAATTTCCCAACAGCCAAGCCAACTCCAGGCTTATTGGTTTGTCATTTTTCTTCACATTTCTTATAACACTGTCCCAGTAGCATGGAAAGCTTCGGTATAATTAATTCCCTTGAAGACAAGAGTTTTTGGGTTTTTTTTTCCTCCCTAGATAATGGACATCTTTCTCAGAGGAGCATGAAGAGTTTCTTCACTGTTGCCCGCCAAAGCCTATTCACAAAAGCAAGGCAATCTGTGAAAATAAAATCTTAACTCTCTACCAATTAATGAACTAAAGTGTTGTTAAATGCCTGCAGGGAGTTAGGGAGGAACAGAGCCAGATGTTCTCAGCCAAACAGTAACACATTGAGGAAATGTGTGTTATCTCCAAATAGAGGTTTACTGATGTTGCTGTTATTTTTCTCATCTGAAAACTCTTTGGTGACTGCATATAAAAATGCTGCATGGTTCTGGATGCAGCACACATTTTTAGGAAATAACTAGAGCTAACCTGGCGGAGTGGTATGTTTCTTAAGCATACCACTCCAGAGAAGCAAGTGTACCTGGGCACAAGAAATGCTCTGGCATTTTCGCCCAACATGTACGGCTCATTGAGACCTCACGTGTCATATCTCTTACCAAGGATTTAAAACTCCTGTCCTGTCCTTCTGATCCCCGGAAGTTGGATAAGATCATAGATTCTCATGAAGTGCTGCTAACAGGAGAGTCAGGATTCATTAGGCAGACAACTGAAGAAGGTGTGGAAGGGTTGTTAGAAAGGAGGTATGGAAGCAGGAAGCAGAGCATGAAGATCCTGTATGTTACCACTGATCTCCACTGTTCCAGTGAAGTCTGGGGAGCCCTTTGGTGCAATATGCATATTCTGGGGTGGTATCTCAGAGCAAATTTGGACCTCAGCTTGGAAACCAATCAATGAAGGCTGAGCAGAGCTGGCTGCTTCAATGCCTGAAACTCCTTAATTACCAGCTTTTTCTCTGCCTGGGAGAAACTTCTCAAATTTATGAGGTGGCTGGCACAAAGGACAAAGGAACAAAGAAGCTATTGATCTTACAAACTGGCCACTGTGAGGGTAACCGTCCAAGATGTACATCAGCAGAAAGGCAAAGAAGGCATGAACCCTGCAAGCAATGTGGTAATGAAGATATAAGAGCCATCAAATGCAAGGATGGTGCTGGTCAAAAATGTTTTCACCAGGAAATGCCTCATCTTTTCCCAATCCAGGTAAAAAGGACAAAGGTTTGAAAATGTGAAATATGTGAACTCTAGAGGCCTGTGATTTAAAGAAAACTATGTGTCAATAGGCAGAGCTGAGTATGGGCCTTCTGTTCCGGGCAAGGAAGAAAAATGAAATCCCTGGCAGATTTTAGTTCACATAAGAAACTAATGTACATTACTTCAGCTATGGTCAGCATTTCTGATATGCCCACAGCCAAGCACTGAGCTTCCCAGACTCACAAAACAGTTTCGCTTGTGATTGAAAGTTCTTCATCGCTCAGCAAACAGGAGCACTGTCAAGACTGACTGCACAGAAAGACTTATAAACTGTAGACAGAGGAATGAATATTTACCCCAGCCTTGCATTTCCAGAGCACCACAAAGGTCCTTGAGGCACCATTCTCCATCCCATCATGTGCCACACCACTACAAGTGTGCGTTTGTGTCCTTTCTCACACCTTTTGTTCTTATTTATTCATGAAGTCTGGGTACTGTCTTTGGATATAACCAATCCAGGGATTTACAAGCCAGGACAGATGGGGTTTAAGAAGGCTTTTACCGTCATCAGTGGAGAAGTGAGTTTTAGCATGGTAACTCATTTTCAGTGCAGTGCTCTCTCCGCCTTTGTGGTTTCTGGACCAGACAATAGTGTTCTGGCACAGAAGATCTGCTGTAAACCAAGCCTTTAAAGGCAGGCCAGAGCTTTTTCCTTGAAAGCAGTTAGTACCATAACTGAGACCATGGATGTAACCCATGATGACTACAGCCTTTCTGGAGCCCCCACTCAGAGCTACTATATGGGAAAGGGGCAGGAGGAGGACCTGAAAAATTTATTGGTCTTCATTGATCTTTGACATTACTTGTTAATATGTTAAGATATATTACTGTTTATTTTTTTAAAATAATATAACAATTTTGTCTCCATTGCTTCTCCTGGAGGATACTTGGTCTGGAGAGAATACAATAATCACAAGTGAGTAAAATACTAGAGTAAGTACTCCTAATTCAGAGAGTTTCTTGACTTAAGAGAAAAGCTTATGGTGAGATGCTTGACATTCCATTTCTACTGAGAGTTAATTCAACATTCGTGTACCATTGTCTGAATACCTCAAGTGAATAGTGACTGTCTTGTATCAGCATTTGAGAAAGAAAATGAGGGTAGAAAAAAGTTGAATGAGTTCTGAGAGGAAAACTCTTGCAGCCTGTGTGAAAGAAAAAGTATCATTAAGTGAATAATGGCCACTCCACAGTCAGCTTTAAAGAGACTTTGATCATTTCACGTGGGGAAACAAATCAACAGCAGGTGGTTTTTATCCTTGACGAACATTTAATTGTAGTGAACTGCTTATGTCTTTCCCATTTGTTAAATTGCTTAGGAAGCACAGTTAGCTGTTTAACGGCACACTTCATCTGCTCCACTTCTTTAAGCTTGTTACAGACTTCATTGCAGGTTAATAAATTTCCATCTGAAAAATATATGTATTTAAAGCGCTGCCTATCACCAGAGCTGCTCCAACTAATTTTAGTTGATATGATAGATTAGTGTGACTTTTGATATGTCACATGATTTTCATTTGTTTCTTCTCATCATTCTCAAGTCTTTCTGACATACATTCCTTGGATATTGTTGACATCTGAGTTGCAGGACTCCTCAAAGAAGGCTGCTTATGTAAAGGACAGTTCATCCCACTGGGACATCTGGAAGGGGGGGGTCAGTGTCATTATTCTCTCCTCACCAGTAGTGCAAATAAGGAGCCCTATAGCTATAGCTTCTTCTCAGGCAAGTTTACTAGATTCTTAAAACTGTGTAATGTTCTCCCTTGTGCTTTGCATGGGGATGGCTCTCCGCAGCCTGTT
The DNA here is from genome assembly GCA_009867235.2 of Psittacus erithacus. Taxonomy (NCBI): domain Eukaryota; kingdom Metazoa; phylum Chordata; class Aves; order Psittaciformes; family Psittacidae; genus Psittacus; species Psittacus erithacus. The sequence goes on from WYDI02013508.1 coordinate 32,607, forward strand.
CTTGTGCAGTAATCCTACAACTCACAACCTCAGTATATAAGAAAACTTGCATACACTCCCTAGGAAATTTCCACTGAAACGTTCTCTTTGCATTTTTTCCCCGTCAAAGTAGCGCAGAGCTCTGTTGAGATGAGCTAAAAAAAACCATGAGCAATTGTCATCTGCCAGCCCATGATTTTATCTGTATAGTAAGCATTTCATTTTTTCTCCATTTGCCGTAGCTTATTAAGCCAGCCTGGTTCATCTTCACTAAAAAGTGGCTGCAGTCCTACAGATGATGAAAGATTTTTTTTTTTTCTTTTTTTTAAAGTAAAAGCCTAGATCATTAGGAAATTTCTAATGGTATACTGTAAAACAATATGAAAAATCTCCAAATGGCTTACACTTCATTCCTGTTTACTAGTGTGAAACATAATTGAATCACCTAAATAAGAAGGGCTTTCAATTTGCAACCTAATTATTTGCTGGAAGTTTGCAATAGAAGTGCCAGAATTTCTTATTATTTAGAAAGAAGTAATACTTGTGGGTTTTATGCCCAAGTTTCCCAAATGAGTTTCAGTAGCAAGGTATTTTTTCAGAGTCAGCCTATATTAATCTATGTATTTGTAAATGCATTCACTTTAAAATGTTCACATTTGGTCTGAGATTTGCTGTGCTCAGTCATCACCAGAAAAAGGATTCTTTGAGGCTTAAAGCTGAATATCTGTGGACCACTTGCTTAGCTGTTGACAGCATAAGGAAACCTGGAAAGGTGCCTCATTTTTCAATGCTTTAAAAGCCAGCTGCTAGATATTGTGATAACATACGAAGAAAATTCACAGCTTACCAAGCTACAAAACTGAAATAGCAAAAAGCCCCATCTCAACCATCCATGGTCTTCAGGATAATGACTTACATAACCAAATCTGAAGTGATAACACACATACTTTTGTCATTTTCAGGATCAATAATGTGAAAGTTGAAACAGAATACAAAGTCTGAATGCCAAATTCCTCTTCAAAACACATTGGCTCTTCCCAAGCAGAATGGCTTTTGCTGAAGTTTGACTTCTTGCTTAACTCATAGTTGAGAAATTGGAAAAATAATGTCTTAAATATCTTTTCATTTAAATGAACTTAACTACATTTTCAGTTAAGCAGTTGTTGCTTGCCATTGTCTAAACCTCTCATAGCACAGCTGAAATTTTCACCACAGAAGTTTTAAAGATGTCTTTTTCTTACTTAAAGTGCTCTCACCTGCTGCAGCTTGAGCTTTCCAAACACCCTGCTACATTTGTCCCTCCATTATAAAAAGCAGCATTTGGGAGGAAAGCAAACCAGACATGAAAATATGGTTCCCATCCCAAAGCCCTGGCAGAACTCTATTTCCCTCTAAATATTGATGGCTCAGGGAAGCATAGATATTCAGTAGAAAGTCTCTGCAGAGGGATCTGGACAAGCTGGATCTATAAGCCAAGACCAATATTATGAAGGATCAACAAGGCAAGGTGCCAGATCCTGCACTACGGCCATAGCAAACCCATACAATACTCCAGGCTTGGGGAAGAGTGACTGGAAAAACTGCTCAGCAGAAAAGGATCTGGGGGTGCTGATCGATGGAGCTCAACATGAGCTAGATGGTGCCCAGGCAGGCAAGAGAGCAAATGTCATCCTGGCCTGTATCAGCAGTAGTGTGGCCAGCAGGACCAGGGTAGCGATCATTCCCCTGTACTGAGCACTAATGAGGCCGCTCCTCAAATCCTGTATTCAGTTCTGGCTCTGTCACTACAAGAGAGACACTGAGGTGCTGGAGCGGGGCCAGAGAAGGGCTACAGAGCTGCTGAAGAGCCTGGAGCACAAGTGTGATGGGGAATGGCTGAGGGAACTGGGTTGATTAGTCTGAAAAAGAGAAGGCTCAGGTGGGACCTTAGCACTGTCTAGAACTACCTGAAAGGAGGATGGAGCCAGGAGGTGGCTGGTCTCTGCTCCCAAGGAACAAGTGACAAGACAAGAGGAAACAGCCCCAAGCTGTGCCAGGAGGGGTTTAGCCTGGATATTAGGAACAATTTCTTCTCCAAAATGGTGGTCAGGCATTGGAACAGGCTGCCCAGGGCAGTGGTGGAATCACCATTCCTGGAAGCGTTCACAAACTGTGTAGACGAGGCCTTTATTGTCATAGTTTAGTGGTGGCCTTGACAGCGCTGGGGCAACGATTGAATTTGATGATCATAAAGGTTTTTTCTAACCAGGTTGATTCTTTGATTTTATGGTGTGTTCCAACCATTTGTCCTTCTCGGGTTTGCTTTAAGCGTCTATCTCAGTTCACCTCTAAAAACACCAGAGACAGGCTTTAGCAGAGCTATCTACAACAAGGAATATCCCAATGCAGTGTTTAAACATTGTTTTTCTTGAAGAGAGGAGGAACAGTTGGAGAGGGAGAATTAAATATCTTGGTTGAGATTTTTTATCTAGGGATATTGATGCCAATGTCCAATGTCCAATACAAAGGACAGTGGTGTGCCAGCATTGTTCTGTAAATTTCATTCAATCCCTGTTGTCAAAGAAAAATTTATGCATCCTCTATCATCCGTGGTACTTCAGAAAGAAAATTAAATGAAGATATTAAAATGGATTTAGCTGGGACAAAAAATGGTGAGTGTCATTTTACACAGCTTTTCATTTAGAAGTTTCGCATCTGCGGAAGCATGTGGTCTGTGCCTTCACTGCTCTCAGTGAAGGTTGAAAGCTTGCAGTAGAGCTAATCTTTGCATCCCAGGGTCAGTGTATGAGAAGTAGGTTGCTAACACAACTCCGTAACTTGAGTGATTTTTACCAGTACCATTCATAATTGGCTAGCTGATTTCTCAGTGACAGTCGTGCGTCTGCTCCTGTTAGTAAAAAAATCTAACACGTCACAATGCAATGGTCATAAAAAAAAGGTTTCCCAGGGAAAACGCTTTTCCTCATTTCCTACGAGTAGTGTGGTCATTTCTCTATTTTTCTAACGTTGCTCGACATAACAACTAACTGATTTGACCCTGAACAAACAAAACAAGGCTTAGCTGTGCACAGCTTGCCGCCCAAAAAGTTTTGTATACATCACAAAATCTGGATACAAAGATATATTTGATATCATTGCAAACCAACTTTTTACCCTTTTTATATTAAGATCCAGACATATTCTCACTAAACCATAGTTAGATGCCTGTGTTTCTTTCAAAAGAATGTTGTTGTGCTCTTCCCAAGGAGCAGTAATTCCTAATAACAAAACTTACTTAAAATTTAATAATCACCCGTAGATGTCAAGCCTCATCAAATAATACCCATGTTTCTCCTTGATTCTTTAACCATTGTCTTTGTATATCAGCATACATACTTTGATTTTCAAGGGTAGCCTGGCAGAATTTCACAGGAAAGCATATAAGGAAAAAATATGTATGCTATCACCAGTATTTTTATTGGCTGTGATTGCATTTTAAAAGAACATCATACCTTTTACCAACATCATGCAGGAAAAAGTAGTAGGCAAATAACAAATGAAGCTCACATTCACAAAGTCTCTAAATAATCTTCTAGTTGCTTGGAAAATACTGCATGCATCTGAAAGGAAGACGAGGAGCATTTCTACTGGAAAATGCATGGCTAAGTTGAACTTCGCTCTTTGTATATTTGAGGAAACAAGCAATTTTTTAATGACAGTAATGAAATCTTATACTAACTCAGTGCATGAAGAAACAGTTATCTTGAAAACATGTATTCGGAATAAAGACAACATTCAGATACATAAGACATTACGCTTGAGGTCACAACAGCTAACTTCTAACAGTTCTTTTTCTATCACAGTAAGCTTGCCAAAAGATGTGTTCAGCAGCATTGGTATGGTCTTTCTTGACAGAGGACAGGGGCTGGGAGGAACCTAAGCCAACGTATAGTACTAGAAACAGAGAGGAACTCCAAAGTGATTTAGCACATGATCTTATATTTTGTTTTATTTATTTTAAACACAAGATTACTATCAAGAATTTATATTGCAGTCTGATTTCATATGGCTTTCTCTAAATATAAACGTGAGTTCACAAGGCCAAGGGTAAACTAAATCTTTTACCCTCCAAATGCTGAGGCCCTTTGAATTGTTTTCCCTCTAATAAGTAAGGTCTTGGAACTGTGAAGGAAATGGCTGCAGTGTCTAGCCACCAACATTTCTGTTTAAATAAAAACTCCTTAAAAAATAAATGAAAGACCTCTTTTACCTGAGATTGAACAGGCCAGTGATGCAAATAAAGCAATGGCATGGAAATACAAAAAAGATATTCAGAATCCAAAAAATGAACCATGCTTGTCTTTGGTCTCATTTAAGTACTTCAACAACTGCTTGAGTTTTGAGAGGGAAAGGGTCTGAGACAATGCTTCATAAGTGAGCTAAAGGTGCCTGTGCCACATGTTGCCAGTTCAGAGTGGGAAGGCAAATGGATGGGCAGAAGGGAAGGGAGAGTGCCTGCTTTCCAGTCTGTTCAGCATGGCTGAGGCACTTCAGGGACAGTGGAGCGACTTCAGGAAAGGTCTACAACTCATAAAATGTGCAAAAAATTATGTGAGACAAACCCAAGCAAAACCTGCCCAGTACCTGCAGTATATCTTCTGTCATGTTTCTTTATTGAAAAAAAGGACAAGTAAAATGGGAACTACCAACTCAGGCTTGGCTGAGCTCTCTGCTTTATATGGAGGAAGAGCTGGTGTGGAAAGCTGAGGTACAGAAGTGATGACACAACTGGGCTGGGAAGCTCCCACAATAGAAAGACTCATCAAACATTTAATAAACCACCGTCCCTTTCTCTCCTGCTCTCTGACCCTGGCATGAGGCCTAACAAACTCAGTACAGAGTTCATAAAGCCCTCTTCAGAGTCTGGACCCAGATGTTCATACAGCTCAGGAGTTCAGATCATTAAAGGAGTATTTCTAATGCTACATGTCCGGGGACAGTATTACCTGCTTACAAACACTTATGCCGGTCATCAATGGCACAGCTGCTGAGATAGTTAGAAAACATAATATTAAACACACTTCCCTTCCCTCTTGTGTCCCCTTCTTCTCCCTTTTCCCCCTCTTCCACAAATACATGCACCCACATGCACATCCAGCTGCCAGAGACTGTGAAGATGAATATGCAGTTGACAGAACCATTCTGCAAGGAGCATAACAGGAAGAAAATTGAGACGAAATGTATTTGGTTGAATGAGGAAGTGAGTCAATGAGAGAGGCTAAGGAAAGATCAACAAGCAAGTGGTAAAGAAAGGCCAAAACAAAGCAAAGCCTCCTCCTGATTCGTTCGTTTGCAGAGTTCTCCGACACGAGGCTAAAGGGAGATATATATGCATGTGTTCCTTTCAGCATGGGCACATTTCTGCTGGTTTTACTTATGCAAAGGCTGCAGGACACAGAGATTAGACAGAGCAATTATGGAAGATTCGTGTCTGTCTCAGCGTGATCTAGATTTCACTGCCAATGAGTGTCCAGAGCAAAGAGCCATCATCTGCCTTTTGGCTTTCAGGGGTGCTGGATTTAGTTCCCTCTGCGGCAGAGCACAAAAACCAGCTGCTCTCTTTGTGACAAATGGTAAATTTTCAATTCTGTCGGGTTGTCTTAAGTGGGTTTAAATTACTAGTTGCTGAATTTTCATGGAGTGAGTAGGGCACTTTCCCTAGAAATAGTAAATTGCACAACACATACTACATGCAAGCATGGATTCAGAGATAAAGAGGGCTCTGTGCTACTAAAGTCTTGAAAGGGGTTACATATTCACCTTGCTTTAAATGAATGTTAGGAAAAAGAAACCACTGACATTATCTGAAAAAGTAAAACCTGTCTTCTTTTTCCTCTGGGAAGCCCTTGGCAGCTGGTAATTTAACACCTTTTTTGTAGAGAGCCTGAAATAAATTGCATCTTAATCAGCTGGTTCTGATTTGTAGATCAGTCAAACTTCCTCAGCCTTTACCTTGGATTTGGTAGAAACTTACAGTTGAAGCTATTCGTGAAGAAGCAAAAGTCTGGATAAGAATTGGGTAAGGAGGGCAAATTAAATACATTTCTCCTCTTTCATAATATTTTTTCCTTTTTATGAGAGATAATCCTAAAAGGCACGGAGTGCACAAGCTCTTTGCCTTAACCATGTTGCAGATCTGTTCAGCTTACCTGAAAAGGTGATTAATATTTTTAAATACTTCTTGTTCAGGGAAGTACTTAGATGTTTGCATAAACTCTTCCACTGAACAAGTGCATCAAGGAAATTCCATTGAAGTAAAATGATTAATTTACGTACATAATGAAGTGTCCAAGATTGCTTTCCTTTTTGCTGCCAAATATCTTCCACATACTTAGGAAACTTTTCTGTTCCTGTGACAACGATGAACAATGGTGGTTCTACCAGATTAAGCCATGATTCTCTACAGGGCTGTGAGACTGAGATGGCATAATTCTCTTACAGCAGCAACTACAGAGACCCAGACAAACACAAGAATTTCAGGATCAGCTCCTCAAATGACAAGCTAGATACCTAACCATGAGGGTCTATGTTCAAAATCAGACTCTATGTGTATGTAAGTCTGTGTATATACAAGCAAACCAACATCTGAAGTAGAATTTGGCTTATTTTACCCACTTACTCAATATGTACAGAACTGTACTGAGAACCCCTCTGTATCTGTGTCTGGGAAAGGCAGGAAAGGCAGCAAAGATAATCATGAGAGATTTCCTCCCACCCTACTGGAATCAAGGGATGGCACACACTGTGCCAATATTAATTAGCTTCTGCACAGCACTGAAGAAGCATCCTCACATCATGCCTTTATAGTAGGTAGAGACTGAAATCTGTATTATACAGCTGGAGCAGCGGTGTAGGACAGGAAAATAAGTGGCCACCCCAAGGCAACGCAGTAATTTAGCGTGACTCAAAGCAGGCATACCCAGGATTTCTGGATCTCTAGAGCCATGTACAGCTAACATTCAGGCCACCACACTCTCCCACACACTGCAGGAAAGGGTGGCCAGTACACAGACCCAACAATACACTGAAATTCAAATGTCCATCCTGCAAGCACTGCTGGGAATGGGGCAGTTGATTATGGCACTGGGCAGAAGGAGGGTTAGTTAATCAGAGTGACCTATGTACTTGGTCGTTGGCTTCAAAGGTGTTGGGGCGGTCCTTTACCAGAGTACCGTGAAATCGCCTGTAAATTCAGTTCTCTGTATGGGAACTGTTTGACCAAATGTGCCTTTTCAAGTTAAGTGTATGGCTAATTCCCAAATTAACATGACTCTTGCTCAGATTCTGAGGCATCTAACATACTAGCATCTGAGGGCAGATGACTCACTTATTCTGCAGTTCTGAATGATGTCAGCTGTGTAAGTCATGCCTGATTTACCTATCAAATGGTCTCTTATTGATGCCAGTAATGGAATTAAAACAGGAAAGCTCTGCCTCTGGGAGAGCTCTGATATCCCTTCCAAGGGCAGACGTGCTTAACATCAAATGGCTACTGTGAGCCAATCAACTAGAAATAATGGCTAGTAATTATTATCAATAATAATAGAAAGAAAATTAAAGAAGCCATTGCTCACACTTAGTGAACACTCTTTCCTGCTTTGGATGGAAATGTACATAAGTTCGTTCCTTTTATATGCTTAATGTACAGTTGCCTTAACATACATAGTACTATGGCTTATATTAAAAGTTGTGTAGTGTGCAGCTTTTTAATTTTTACCTCCATTCAGAGGCCTCTACTGGATGTTACTATATACAAAAAAGAAACCGATGAGCAAAGGGCAAGAGGCAGTCAGAAGGGAATGGGAAGCAAAGGGAATTCCAGTGAGCAGTAAAGGGCAGAGGTGGGGCTGCATGATGGATGGCAAGATTGTAAATCCCCATTGCGCAAAAGAAAAATTCTTTGCAGTACTGTTTATGCCCATCTAACAGTCTGCATCTAATCTATTACTTCTTGAACATGTCTTGCAGGGGCCCTGGTAGGTATTTGATGACTGTGTCTAGAATGCTTTCTTCTTCCTCCTCCTCCTCATCCCCGCAGCCAGGAGGGATAGCCTTCTTTGGGCGCGTGAGACTCCCTTCAGCGTTAGCTTCCAGTGCAGCCTGGGCCTCTGCTTCCTTTTCTTCCTTCTTCTTTATCCCATACTGCAGGAAAGAGAGAACACATTGTCAGTCACCTGCCGAACTGGATGACTGATGAAACCAGCCATCGTACACAGTGCTTCGTATTTTGCAGTATAAGCATCACTGTTCATATTCGCTTTTTTACAAAAAAGGTACCAAAATTACCTCTCCTAACAACTCCCCCACTAAGCGCTGCCAGGTGAATGGACAGATATCAGAAGACAATGAGGACCAATAGCCATAAACTAAAACACAAGAAGTTTCACCTGCACATGAGGAAGTACTTCTTTATGTTGATTGTGGCAGGGCACTGGAACAGGCTTCCTTGGGGCTTGTGGAATCTCCCTCCCGGAGACATTCTAAAACCTCTATGGACATGTTCCTTTGTAAAATGCTGTAGATGGCCCTGGCTTGTCAGGCGATTGAACTAGATGATCCCCAGTGGTCTGTTCCAACTCTAACAAAACTTTGATTCTGTGACAAGGCAATCAGATGCTCAAACCGCTCAGAAACAAGCATGGAAGGGAATTTGGGAATCCAACGAAAAAACAGTTAAAGTGGGACAGAAAGACCTAGTGAAATTAAACTTCGTGAGAAACTATTTGCCCACTGAACTCTTCAATTCTGGGTCTAAATTTGACTCACACTAAAGAGAAATATCGTTAAGCCTGTGAGTAGAATGGATGTCTCAGATTAGAATAAATACCTGAAATATGCTATTTCCAGTAAGAATTAAAGGTGTGCTATCAAGACTTTATATGACTAACCAGAATCTCTTTTTTATGATTTTGTTTTCAAAATGCGTGATTTAATAGAGAACTAAATGTACACCTGAGTGAATCAGATTTGGGAGAGAAGTGATGTGTATTCAAACCCAAACCATTCTATGATCTTATGATTCTATGATTTCTGTGGGAACCCCCATTTTCTCCAGAATCCTAGAGTAGTGCTGTCCAAATCAATAGACACGAAAGGCGTTTTTCTCTTGCCCTACAACTGACACAGAGGAAGGTAAAGCAGTGGTTTCCTGAGTAGGTCTAATCTGTACTCAACAAGCCTTGCTACTTTACCTTGATTAGAAGCAGCATCACATCTGTCCAATGCTTACTATTTGCGTAACTGTAAGGGAAAAACAGAGGTGCATCTTGTTCCTGGTTGCAAAGGACACTGAATTTGCTGCTGATTCAGATCAAAGGGAATCTTTCCATTAGTCTCAATGAAAGTGAGACCAGATATGTGTGGTTAAAAGAGATAGACGGGAAATATGTTTTGGCTTGATTCACTATTGTTGCTTACTCTCTCGAAACAAACTGGCCATTGTGTTTTGTGGTCAACCAACTGGAATATGGTGGGTTTTCACAGTCAAAATTCTCTTTCTCATCACTGCCTTCAGGTGGTGTGAACCAGTTTGTGAAATAGTTTCTGAAGAAATTTACTCTTTGGGAAGAAAGAGTTTATAAGAGAGAACAGGCATAGGTATAATATATGTTTTTCAGACTAGTCAGCAGGAGACATGATTTCTTTCTCTCTGTGTTTGCATATATGTTTATTTTCTTCCTCTTGTGTATGCAGCTATATTAAAATGATGTCTTATTGCATAATTGTCAGCCTTAGTGAGAGAGAATGAAGTTCAGAGAGTTTGAGGAGTGGAGGTAATTACATTGTGGCTGAATAGCAAAGACTTCCATCTGTAATCACAGAAGAAATCTCCCAAGTAAGCAGAGAATATCGATTAATGAAGAAAAACACAGGATCATAGGCTTCAAGATACTCATTCTAAGTATCTGGAGGTCTGACTGAAATCACCACTGACTTATCACCACAGGGCACAAGGTAAGTACTGTGTGTGTTGTACTCATAAGCCTATTAGGTCCTTTGGAAAATCTCTCCCTCAGAACATGACTTGCAGGTTCAATTAGAAAAATCTGGGCAAATTCTCTTCTTCAAAGCAGATGAGACATTATATGAAGAAAGTTGCATACTTCACAGTAAGAATTGGAGTATAATTTTTTATAGCTTACACTGGATATCAAGTTTTGCTCCATGATCACCAGGATGGGGTCAAGCTGCAGAAGACTCCCATAAGAACAGGGGCATCTTCCAGTTATGCAGAGTAAGTGTTCTCCTAGCCCAAGTGGGCTACGATTTCTTGTGTTTCCGACATTTGCATTCTGATTTTTACACAAAAAACTTCTCAGAAGCCAGTGGCAGACACTTTGGATATGGACAAATACAGTCACTGGTGTAAGTTCAAAAGGATTTATGCTACAGCTAAGTATCTGGCAGCATAAATAAATCCATAGGATATATGTGAGTTTATGTGTGCACTTTTCAAGATCAGAACATGGCGTGCAAGTTGCTCCTCCTCCTTCCTGACTTCTGCAATGTTTCTCTTTAAGAAATGAAATACTTCCTATTATTACAAGACTGGTAAAATTAATTCCCTGGTAGGTTGCAATAATTTAGATTAGGTATAACTATTTTCCATAGCCTCTGTTTACCATTTGTGAGAGGATTTTAGGGTTTTTTCCCCCCCGTTTTAATTTTATATTATTTTATTTTATTCTGAAAGCTGTAGCCCAGTCAGTGTAGCTCCAGACTTGTGTTTTACAAGAATTTAATGCAAGTGCATGAGGAGTGACTCACTGTAGGATAAGGACTCAGCTTTGTCCTATAGTGCAAAGCATGCTGAAGAATCAGACAGCTGCCAAAAGAATTAGTGTTTGCCCTTCCAGGGGAATAGGGAATTTGGTGACTGCTCCTGAGAATTAGAAATTGTTTTCAACCTGCATTGCTATGGGTGTGTTTGCAAGTGCTGGTCATTACGTTGTCTTGAAGATAACAAGCACTTAGGCAGACTGGAGGTTGAAGCTAGATGAAATTCAAAGACTAAACCCTAAAAGGCTGATTCATTTCAGTAGATAGTATAGTAGATTACAGTACATAAACTACATGACCTCTGCATTTGATCCCTTTGCAATTCTATGGAACACCACTAACATAGATTAAAAAATATATTCTATGTGCTAGTTTTGTTTCTGGCATGTTGCATTGATTTCCCTGTGCACACGATGGCACTTGCTATTGTGAAACTTAGGTTGTCCTTGGCACTTTTCATATACTAAAAAGTGCCCTTGAATATAGGTATGCATTTGCGTTTTTTCCCCCAGCTTTTTGTGTTACCTGTATGGGAGAAAATTAATTTTTTCTTGGTGGACAGAGAACTTGGTTCTAAGATTTACCTTTCCAAAGGGTCAGCAGTGACTGAACCTGCTCCAAAGAAACCATTGCTTATTGTGAAGCCACACAAATTAACAAGTTACTTCCATGCAATTCCATGAGTTTATTGTGTCCTCAGTAACTGCTCTGAATTGATAGGATAAGTTTGACAGTACATGAATCTCCATAAAACTTCTCACTAGGATTTTTTTTCCTTCTGTAACTTATACCAGTGTTTTCAATGTTTACTTTGCTGACTGCACAAGACAATGTGATTGTGTAGTAGTAATGCATCTGCAGAGATTAGTTAGGTGATTATCTTCAGTCCTTTGTGTGAGACCATTTAATTTTTTTCATCAACTCTTTGAAGATTCTTCTGGGTGGAATAAATCCTACCACATCCCACTGTGGCTAGGATCTAATTGGCACACACCCTGACAATACATCTGGGGAGTCCCAGGCATTGCCACAAGCTCAGAGACAAGACTCAGTAAAATCAAAGCTATCTAATCAATTAGTTTCAAGCCTTTGACACACACTTCACGTTGAAGTACAAAAGTACTTCTCAATCCCATTAGCTGGCCACAGAAGGGAGAAGTCTGACATCAAAGTGAGTTAAAATTGGAAAGAACAATTCTGACACCCGAAAAGAGCAAGTAAGAAGGCATAAATTTTTATTCACACATTGTAGTACTTTGCAGGGACATGAAGAAAAAGAAGTGCGCGTTACTTATCTCTCTCTAGCCCATTTTGATGTGGCACACCAGCCTCTTCCTTTTTGTAATTATAGGTTGTTTTCTTGCTGCACAATAGGCTGTGGAAGTCATGTTTGTAGTGAATGAAAGTCCCTAATGGAGAATATCTGGTGCATCTCACCGATCCAATTGAATAGCAGTAATGGTGTTACAGAGCTAGAGGGACACACTTAGGCTTTGTAGTGCTGCAAGTCTCGGTTGCAATTATCAATTTGGAGAGCTACTGCCACTTGTGAACAACATAATAAAGCTCCCACCATTGCAACATCCTGCAAAGCTTGGGTGGGTAGCTCAAAACCTGCACCAGAGATGAGATTCATTTTTCACATTTTTTCCAGGTGGAATCATCTGCTGACCTTTTCTCACGCCTTCTGTTGACTGGCCATAGTCAGAGAATAGGTGTTTAGCACTGTCAGTGATACTTACTGATCTCAGGTCTTGTCTGGCAGAGGCTGAAGCATGTGGTTGTGTTCTGGCATTTGCTGTGCTTGGCCTGATATGCTTTGAGGGTGGAAATCCTCCATCTGCAGGATTTCTGCCAAAGAAGATTGAAGAGTGTGGGAGGATAGGAATTTTGCAAACGTTGGCAAAAAACTTGTTTGCATATTTTTAAGTTGGTTACAAGCGTTTAATTCTGGAGTTCTCTCAAGGATATTGGGAAAAGTGGTGTGCATTATTTGCTGATAGAAAATTTCCCTCTCATTTATATATTCATCTGTTCTGGGCATCCCTATTGATAGGAGATTGCCTGTCACTTTCTCAACATGGCAGGTTCCTCAGCCCCAGTTTCTGCTCCAGTTTTACTTGGTTCTCTCGGTGGAAATAACCCAGTGCTACCACAGGTTTATCAGGAGGAAAAATCAGGAGACTTGGAGACAAAAAGCCTCTAATTGCCTGAAGACAGAACAGCTCACGGACAGCATTGTCATCACTGGCTTCAACAACACCCACTTGCTCTCTAGATTACCCATCAAGATTCTATCATACAGATGCTTCCCAGCTCAGCACAGCAAGAGTGAGGACACTGTATTATTTTTCAGTAATGTTGCTTGGAAATGTTATTTGCCTGGCTGTTCAGACTTGTGCTTAGAAAAATAATTTTCTGGGGTGCTAACTTCATCGGCCTTTATTAGAGCAGATTGGGGTTCCCAAGACAAAGAGACAGCAACGCTGCAGACAATGAAGAACACAGGAAGCAGAAAGCTGCTTTGTTTTAATGAACTTGTTTAAAAGACAGTAACAATGCTTTTCCCACTTTGCCCTGTGGTTTTCCTGCAAAGATATCATCTGGAAATTGTATTCAAAGCAAAAAAATGGAAAACTTCAGACACTAGAGAAATTGCCTTCTGCACCATGTTTTATTGCTCCAGAGAGAGACATGGACTGCAAACCTGTAGCTGGTTTAAGACCAGGGTTAAGAAGGACCAAGACGATTATGTAGCAAGATGCTTTCTTATTTCTGGATTTCCTCCACACAAAGGCTTTGCAATGAATATGATAATAGAAAAAGAGGTTCCCCGGAAGCACCTTGATCAGTTTGATAGCTAGCAGCTAAGCATCTATTCTGAGCTCTTCTAGTCAGTGACATACACTGTGGACGGCATTATATTCTGCACTAAGGCATGCACCTAGGACATCATAATTTGAGGTATGCATTTCTCCTTGTTGAGTATGAAGGAGCAAATCAGCACCAGCTCAGGGGAAAACTAAAGAACTTTTTGATAGCTAAAGCTTAAAAAGACAAAGGCACTTCACGTACCTGGCTATCTCTAAAATCATAGCAAATATTCCCAGGGCTCCCTCCTCAGATTGATTTATTTTCCTCTCACTCTGAATTATGTATGTTGTACATTAAGGAGTTCTTAATTTTTTATTTTTAAGTAGATACATAGTTATTCATTCCCATTATGATGGATTCACTAAAATTAGCAACAAGGCTCCTCCTTTTTTTTGCTCTTTTGCTCAAACTCCCTTTCCTGAAGCATCAATTCCTTCTGCAGAAATGGAAAGCGCCTGGGAATACATTCAGTTTCTGCTAATGACAGCTGGCAAGAGCTGTGAGATTCACTGTACCATGTCCCAACTAGTCCCAATGTATATATGTCACGCACTACCATCTCCCAGCTAACAGCTAGCACAAAGGAAAAGTCTCTTTTAAAATGATGGCAGAGCTACCTTAATTTAGTACCTGATTGAATATATTTCTTGGCTTACTCACACATAGATTCAATTTAGATATAGCTTCAGGATAGCCTTCCTGCAATTCTAATTTCCTTACAAAACTGGTTTTGCATGCCAGATCTTAGCTCTTTTTAAATGTGGACCATTTCCCTCTGAAAAGAGAGGCGATAGAAAGGGAGGTGAAGGGAAGAAAGGGGAGGAGATCAGGAAGGAAGGGAGAAAGGACCTAAAGAGAAGAAGGGAAAGAGGGAGTGAGGAAAACAACAGAAACACAGGGCAAAATGAGTGGCAAAACTGTAATACTATGTTAGATCAAGGGTCCAGTTAGATGGCCAGAAGCTGCTGCTTTGAGAAGGATTGTAAGAAAGAGGGCAATATTAAGAGATCCTTCCTCTGATATCAACTACTTTCAACCATGAGCAGTTTAGTGAGATCATGAAACCAGGCTTGCATTAGTGCTGTCATATTTAGCCCTTCCTCATGTATCGATGTTTTTTAATCCTGTTACATTTTTGCATTTCCAATTCTGTTGAAGGTCTCCAGACATGATGACTGAACATGGATGCAACCTGTGCATGGAACACTGCAACACACCCCAAACTGTCGCAGGATTTCCCTGAATGTCTGTAAAATCCTACAGTCCTCCTCCTCTTCTGATGACTGGCCAAGGTGACTGGTCCTATCCCACCTTATTGAGCATATCTCTGAGAATTTTTGAGGTGGATGCAAGTGTCATACATTCTTCTGAGCTTCCACTTTGCAGTATCACACAGTTTTTTATATCACAGCTCAAGGCTTAACTGCAGTACTAAGATTAAGTTCTAGAGAGCATGGGAGAGAGAGAGTATTGTGGGTATATGTGGCCACTCTTTAGTCTGAAAAATCACTTGTCACTAAAAAAGGTATTCAGTCAGATGATTCACATTTAGATGCTCTGCTAATTGTTCATTATATAAATTTTAAAGACTTATGCATATAGCTAACTCTACAGCCACATGGAAGGCAGATGTCTACCTTTATGAGGAGACAACAAGTCTGAGTCCCAGAAGACATGCCTGGTAAGTAGCTCCTGTCATTCAACACCAGTGCAGAGATGGGCCAGCCTATGCCCAAAGGGGCATTTTGATCATTATCTTCCCATTCTATGTGTTTTATCTTCCAAGGATATTTAAGAAATTAAAAGGTAGTCTTCAATATTTACTGAAACCAGTTATTTGCAATAGCTCGTTCAGCTTCTGTGTCTCTGTAAGCAAAACTGAAACATGCTATGAATGCTTTTCCAGTGTATGGATGTCATGATTACTGGTAATTTACAATTGGCCAACAAAACCTCAGAAATGTGGTTTTGCTAGGTTTTGTAAGTGTATAATTAGAGAATACAAAAAATAGATCTCAATACTTCAGGAAATACATACCAGATAAACAAAACATATCCTGCATTTTACCATGCTAGTCTTTATGATTTAGTTAAATATTGCTGTCGCAATGGCACTTTATTGACCTTACTTTCATTGCTCTGAAGGTGTAAGTCAGAGTTGACTTTCTAATTTTCCATTCTATTAATGCAGCAGAGCTACTGATTTCTAATTGCTAAGTACTCCTTTGTGAGTTAACCATATCTATACCCTTTACCAATTTACATTTTATAAATCATAAAGGCACTTGGGATATATTTGATTTATTACTTTGTGTCCTCTGATCATAATACGCATTTAATATAATGTTTCTTAATATAAGATTGTTTTGAACTGTGATTTCAAGGTTCTTGATGGTCCTAAAAAGATAAATCCACTCCAATTAACAGTAAGAGAAGTCTCTCAATGAGTACTCTGTGCAGGGATTCAGGCTTGGGTTTGTCTTATTTTTCTCCTCATCTCTTAAATAAATTTTACAAATATTATTCGCTAGTCACTTCAGAGCATTTGCACAAGGAGCCAGTTCCGCCTAGTCTACCTGGGTCTAAAGTACGCGTGCTCTGCTTTTCTCCATACTGCATGTATAGTGTCTCAATCAGATTCCTTTTTTCTTACATTGTTGGAAATCAGTGGGATTACATTCTCATGCTGAAAAGGCATGCAGTTAAATTAATACAGGAATTCAAAGAACGTGGATTCTTTTCAAATTTAAATTTCTGCGTCATCCTGGTTGTCTCTTAACCCATTTTGCCTACTTGACCTTTGTCTTTTCTTGTGATTTATGACCAGCTATTCAGCCCTTATCTTGCACCACAGAAGTCATTGGTGCTTTTGTTATTGGCTTTAAAAAAACCATCTAGTTTTGTTATTGTT
This sequence comes from Psittacus erithacus, assembly GCA_009867235.2. Taxonomy (NCBI): domain Eukaryota; kingdom Metazoa; phylum Chordata; class Aves; order Psittaciformes; family Psittacidae; genus Psittacus; species Psittacus erithacus. The sequence goes on from WYDI02013508.1 coordinate 49,189, forward strand.
TTGGAAGAAACACTCCATGTTTGATTTTATTTCCCTCCCTCATTGAAATGGCTTTTTATTAATAATAATAAAAAAGCTAAGCTGCATGAAAATGACTTCCAAACAGAAGCTGAGTACCTCTGTTTTACTAGAGTTATGACATTCCACTTTTACTTACACCAGTTTTTTTGCTCACTCTCAATGAGTCATCTTTTCAAGCACTATTTCAATACTAAAGAGAAAATTTCCTGAGATTAGGCTGTTTCAACAGGCCAGAGACATTTGATTCTTCTGTGCGGAGATGAAATCTCTTTCAAATTGATGTATTTTCTTCAAAGTTCTTCAACATATTTTCAGTAATATTTTCCTCTCTGACAATCAGATACTTGCAGAACGACCCACAGCATGCATTCTCACTTCACAATGATTTAGCTTCAGGTCCATAATGCTCCATTGACCAAAACTAAGATTCACTTTAGGCAGTGAGCATAAATTTGTCTAAAATTCTTCCTTCATCTATGGGTTTCTCTAGGAGAAATCAATCATTTGGTCCAGGGTGGTTGCAAGCTTTTACTCCCCTCGTTCCCCTCCATCCTGTCAGGAAAGAGGAAACAAAGAAACCTGAAAACCTCTCAGATTTCATAAAACTTGGTGATTCTATTCTGTCAGCATCAATGGCTTAGGAATGGCTAAATAAGGTGAAGTCATCAGTAAGCAGAGAAGTGCTCCTATCCTAGCAGTATTCAAATCAAAGTTAAGTGTTCTATTCTTGCCTTTAGTTGTCTGAGATAATGCAAAACAATTTCCAGAGGCAAGGAACATTTTTATCATCAAATGCCTTTTTTTTGCCCGCACGTTAATTTTTAAATTATTTACGTTTTTAATGAGGCTCAACAGTGATTCTGAGTAAAGATGCAATTTTTGGAAGAACTAGATTTGCCTATATTTTCATCACTGAAACACATGCTCAATGGCTGAAATGAACTCTCCTCTCCACAGCACTGTTATTGAAACGTGACAATTCATTTGATTTTTTCATGACATGCTATTTCTTGCTCTTAATCTGGCCTGCATTAGAAAAGGCAATAGATTTTCTGTTCTTTCTATGCATATCTTTGTCATCTTAATAAAAATATTCTCTAGGTCTAGGGCTAGGTACTAATCATTCAAGAGACTTAGAAGTTACCTATTTGACAAGGATTCTGTTTGCAAAACCTTAGTCTATTTATATACATATTTAAGTCTAGCAATTCGGAAATGATGTCGTGTCAAGCCTAAGAATGTACTGTTACAATATCAACCAAACTTCTAACTGCACACAAGAATCAGTTCAATCTTACTGGTGATACCCTATCTGTTTTTGTTTTCTGATGTAATCACCTAACTAGCCTGATCTTTAGTGTCCACAGCATAAGCAATAAAAGTTTGCTCTTTTCACATCAGAGCTGTTATCTAATATCATCTTTAGCTTTAAATGACTTCTGAAAATGTTCATCTCATATGCATTTTTTGTGTCTCTTGTACAAAGAAAAATATTCAGTGTCATTAAGAGTTGTACAGAATTCATTTAATAGCAGATCAGTGCTGTTGGAAGTGTTCTTTCTTGGTGCACATTTGGTGCCCAGAGGAGCGGTGGTTGCCCCATCTCTGGCAGTGTTCAAAGCCAGGCTGGGTGGGGCTCTCCTGCCCCATGGCCGGCTGTTGGAAATGGATGAGATTTAAGGTTCCTTCCCACCCAAACCACTCTGAGATTCTATGATTCTATAATTTTATTGCCTTTATTCCTGCCAGTTCTGAAGTTCCACTTCTGCTCTTTTTCTTTCTTTATAAATTCTGGTGCCTTTTACCATCCTGATTTTATTATTCTCCCACATTTTCTTCATTCCAGGTTGTTTTCTATTTTTAATTCTGACTTTTACTACCACCAAAACTCTCAAGGTTTTTTCTATAATATGAGCATGCATAACATAAAATTTCTTTAACAGTTTCAGATTATTATGTTTTCCTGTTTAAATATTACCTTCTTGATCATTTAGACCATTACTGTTTTGAGATTTCTAAAGCCATCCATCAGAAGTAACAAATAGTTGTTATCTGCTTGTTTAAATTTACTTTTGCAAATATATTCAGGCCATGATCTGTTGCGTCTGAAAATCATCCATATGTAAGTATTGAGATTCCTATCTACCTATCTGTCACGACAAGGCCTAATATAAAACTCCTCTGTGAAAGCAATACCTCTTGATCTAGGAAAAATATTTCCAGGGATGTCTTCCATACTGGCAGTAGCTATGCAACAAAATCCATTTCAGTTGAAGTGTCCCCTAAAAAAGAAGATTATTTTCTACATTTTCTATGTAAGTATTTTATATCCTTAAAGAGCTGGCTATGCAGTTCTGTCTTGTAATATAGATAGCAATACAAGACACCCATTGCTCCAGCACTGCCAAGTTTATCATTAAACCATGTCACTAAGGGCCTCGTCTGCACAGTTTGTGAACACTTCCAGGAATGGTGATTCCACCACTGCCCTGGGCAGCCTGTTCCAATGCCTGACCACCATTTTGGAGAAGAAATCGTTCCTAATATCCAGGCTAAACCCCTCCTGTCGCAGCTTGGGGCTGTTTCATCTTTTCTTATACTTGTTCCTTGGGAGCAGAGACCAGCCGCCTCCTGGCTCCATCCTCCTTTCAGGTAGTTCTAGAGAGTGCTAAGGTCCCACCTGAGCCTTCTCTTTTTCAGACTAATCAACCCAGTTCCCTCAGCCATTCCCCATCACACTTGTGCTCCAGGCTCTTCAGCAGCTCTGTAGCCCTTCTCTGGCCCCACTCCAGCACCTCAATATCTCCCTTGTAGTGAGAAAGCCAGAACTGAATACAGGATTTGAGGTGTGGCCTCATTAGTGCTCAGTACAGGGGAAAGTTCACTGCCATGGTCTTGCTGGCCACAATACTGCTGATACAGGCCAGGATGACATTTGCTCTCTTGCCTGCCTGGGCACCATCTGGCTCATGTTGAGCTCCATCGATCAGCACCCCCAGGTCTTTTTCTGCTGAGCAGTTTTCCAGTCACTCTTCCCCAAGCCTGGAGCATTGTATGGGTTTGCTGTGGCCGTAGTGCAGGATCTGGCACCTTGCCTTGTTGAACCTCATAAAATTGGCCTTGGCTCATAGACTCAGCTTGTCAAGAGCTCTCTGCAGAGCTTTTCTGACCTCCAGGAGGTCAGCAGTCTGCCCAACTTGGAATAATCCACAAATTCAGTCAGGGTGCCCTCGATCCCATCATACAGGTTGTAAATAAAGACCTGGATGATCCTAAACAACACTGGCTCCTGTACCAAGCCCTGAGGGACACCACTAGTGACCAGCTGCCAACTAGATGTGACATCTTTCACCATTACTTTTGGTGCTCAGCCATCCAAAGAACTTTACTGTCCCTATACTGTCTGGAACACAGGCGCAGCAGCAGTGGTGTGTTGTCCAAGCTGCTTCCTGGCACCGGAGCAGGGTGGACATCTGTGTGTACGGAGCCCAGGGCAGTGGCCAAGCAGGGTGGATATATTCTGGCTAATCAAGGGCAAAGCTTCTTGGCAGAGCACTGGTTTACGTAAGTGCTATTACTGTTTCTATACAGAAGGCAGAGCAGAGCTAGGAACTGCCTGCAAGCCACCAAGAGACTGCACATTCGAGGAAAAATCTCATGCTCCTAACGTTACATAGAGTGAAGGAGAGCATGGTATCATGGTTTGGACTACAGCTATAGGATACTTTACGTCTTGGGTTGCAAGTCTGAGGTGTATAACTAGAGCCTCTGTTGTATTAAAGCTCTACCAATAGCATTCCGCTTCTGCAGACCATGTCAGACAAAAGTCTGCTGTCCAGAACGTCTCCAAGGACTAGGAGTGACCAGCAGCTGCACAACATTCAAAGATGTACTTCCATTTGCCCACACAGTTAAGTTACTTTTTTTATGGACAGAAAGCTTTTAAATCCTGTCTTTTGCATTTTGGTCTTTAAATTCACATTAGTTAATGACATGAATTAAGCAAAGTTGAAGCTATGACTAAATGACTAGGAGTCAAAGAAAAGAGGAAATACTATCAACTCCATATATGATAAATGTTTCTAACAATGTAAGAAGATACTATATACAGTATCAAGTTCTGACATCTTCTCATCATTTGATATTTATATTTTTTCAAGGAAGAAAAAATACCTACAGTGTATTTGTAAAGCAGTTGTGGAGTAGAGGGGCTGACACATACTATCAGATAAACCAGAAAAAACCATGCCGTGCACACATACACAAACAAAACAAGTATAACTATCCACACAGAAAACATTGCAAAGTTTCCTCCTTGTGAAGTATCCATGGCAAAACCCCCCTGCAGTTCTTCAGAAATAATTCCTTTGTTCGAGAACAAAAATCAGAGCACAGCAGCTCCTACAGAAGCAAAAGAAAGTAAATAAATCAACCTTTAGTCAAAATGATGAAAAATGCTGCAAGTAGCACAACAATATCATCATTTCTGTATTAATCTGTAAATCTGCATTTAAACAAGTTAAATACTGTAGGACGTTTCTCTGCAGTTTAAGGGTTCTAAATAAAATTGTCAGGTACTTTAATTTGTAGCTAATTTTTTGTGCTTTCTTTTTGTTTTGGTATTTTTTTTTTTTTTAAAGTAGAAAAAAAGTCCATGCATGTATAATCTCGTTTAAGCTTATAATCAGCAACCTACTGTGACTTTGAATTAATTTAGTTTCTATTTTTTTGTTTTTTGCTCTGAGGGTTGGAGGCAGAAGATGGTACAGAATCCAAATTCAGCAAGGGGCATAGACTCAGAAGAATCTTGTACCTGTTCTTGTTATTGCCCTGTGATGGTCTTCACAGTGGGGTAGCTCCTTAAATGAGTAGTGTACAAGAAGAGATACAAAGCATGTCAAATTTAAGTTCTGCTCTTATCATTAGAATAGCGATGTAGAGGAGAATAATTATCAACTTTTCTCTGTTACAAGGTATTTTTCTCTTAGCTGTGGTACCATCTTCCCAAAAATTTCTGCCTGGCTAAGTATCCAGAAAAGGATATGCGGTGTCATAAACCAATTTTTCAAGAAGGATGGAGGAAATCACCCATCAGTCTGTGACCCAGGCCCTGCCACATACCTAACATGCAACACATCCTGTGAGTGCATCTGGTTTTCATTTCACTTCAGCAAATCTATCTAACAGTGTCCTCAGGACAGGGATCAGACAAAGAGCATGCTGCCTTTCCCATGCAAGACTGAGGAGACAAAATGAAACATCTGAACCGTCCTTCTTCTAGCCATATTTCAGGCTAATAGAAAATAATGGTAATAGAAGGCAGGCTGCTTCTTGAGAATAAGATCCTCTTCTCCAGACTACACTAAAGGTGAATTTATTCCTATTTTTCCTCACATTTTTCACTCTGTATCCAAAGCAATGCTATAATTTCTGCTTTAGAAAACACGAGGATGCCTCGTGGCATGGTACTTAGTGTGTTTTGCAGATTATAAAGCCACTGCAATGGCTGAAGTTTTCCAAGTCCTACCCATAGCTTCAAATTAGTTTCTTGCCTTTAAGTTCTAAATTTTTTACCCAGAAACCATCAGAAGTTTTATCCTCAGTCATCAGGACTATACTGCTTGCAGGACCGGAGCTTTTTACAAGAAGGGATCTGTGTTTAAAAGCATAATCACCAGAAAGTGCATAAATTACCTGATTTACTCAGACTTTTAAAGGCAGAGCTGTGTAATCATTATCAAAATAATGATTAATCAATCCAATGTAGCCTTTTGATAGCTCTGCACCAAGTTATAAATTACTCTGTTTCCACAGGCATCCCATTGTGCAACTTTCAGTTTGGTTTTCCGTTCATATTATTAAATACTCCAATATTTCTTTGAGTACAAAAAAGCCAGAGAGACCGGCATCTCCAAGCAAGAACAGGTGCTTTAGTAAATATTATTCCACTTCAGAGCTTTCAGGTTTGATTTTAATTACAGAAGCTGTGATAAAATTAGTATCTATTAAGCAACTGCCTTGCTTCACAATAATGAGGCTCTGATTACAAAAGACTGGGGAGACAAGTCCTGTGCATCACTGTTTCAAGATAACCCTACTAGGAAGCGCCTAGTTCTGTCCTGTGACATTCCTACCAAACTTCTTCCAAGCTGTGCTTTCCTATCTTTGAACCTTTTATTTCAGGCTTCTTTGTCAGAGTCATGTACAAACTTACATGTGTACAACTGTGCAGGCCTTACAATGCTGTTTCTGAGTCATCACTGAGCAAACATAAAGAAATCCTAAAAAAACAGAGTTATGCTTTGTTTTAAAAGCTTGCAGGTTATATGTGTGAGGCATGGGAATGGATTCCATGCTGTTTGGTGCTATCAGGACAGACAAAGTACCTTTAGTTATTTCCCTGTACCTGAATTGCCCCCACTCTCTGTAAATCAATAGCTGGTTCCTCAACCCCATTTCACATCAGGCTCAGGAGAACCTGATGAATTTCTATATTTAGTTTTTGACTGAAAAACTGCAATTTCTTTCTAAACTACTTCAGGCCACTGAAACAATCCATGTCAGTCAAATAAACCATTTTATTAAGACTGAAGTGCACCTTTTAAATTTCTGGGCATGCTTACTAAAAGCAGGCAACTAATCTCTTCTGTGGTTATGCTGGTGCTCTTCTTTACACTGCTCTGTGGTAAAGACGCTCACCAAGATACATGTAGAAACAGGCAAGGAGGAGCTTAGTGAGACTTCTTAAAAAATATAACGCCACTGAGCCTAAAACCTTTCACTGAATAAGTTTTATAAAGGGTATGATTAGATATCTCTGTTAAGCAAATTTAAATTATTTTAAGGGGTTCAAAGGCTATGTTACTGTTGGGTATTTGCTGTTGTTACGTGTCATGTGGTACCTCTAACATTCATGTGTTCATGTGGATCATTAAACTGAAAAGAAGATAGAAGGATTTAAAGCAGGTCAGTTCACATTTTTTACACAGTGTGGGAGTGCTGAATCTAAGACAAAGCACCCTGTCTTCCTTCCTTTGCCTGATGCCTCTCTAAGCGCTCTCAGTACTCAAAGATCCCAGGTTTGCTCTGAAGAAGTAGATGCATTTTGCAGGAAGAAGCTGCCATTTGGAAACACAGGGCGGGTCAGTAGAAAAAGAAGAACACAGTCTTGTTTGTTTTAAGTATTTTTTGTTGTTTGGTTTTTTATTTTTTTTTTTTTTTTTTTTTTTTGCATTTGTGAAGCAAGCAGGGATAAAAAGCAGTGCTGGGGACATGAACTGACCATTTCATGTGAATAGCACAAGTGAACAGCCAGAAGGGCGGAATAGAAATAGCAACAAAAATGTTGGTTTGTTGAGTTCTCCCATAATCTGTGACTGCTTTTGTCAACCAAATTCACTCAAACATTCTTGCCAAAAATACTGGTGAACAGACCTGTGAACCCAGCCTCTGAAGGGGCCTGGAGATTGCAGGGTGTCTTTTACACAGTCATTAACGTGACACTTTTGGAGTGGAAGGCAGATTATGACTAGCATAAATGACAGGCCTTTCACTTTGACAATCACTGAGCCTGTCAAACAAGGTTGAGTGCTAGATCTCTGAGAAAATGAAATCTTAAAATAGGAACCATGCACACCTCTCAGAAGAAGGACACTTCGGAGCAGTTCTGAGTCAGCCAGATTCCTGTTCATTCCCTCACCATGTCAGGTGCCCTGCGGGAGCAGTGAAATCCCTATCTTTGGTTATAGGCTGGAAGTTTTTCAGTTGAGATTCTCCCACTACATGCCAAAGTGAGTCCTGAAGCAACCCCTACCTCCCTCCACCTCCAAATACACACCTGTGCTGCATATGGCAACACAGAACCAACTTAAACCCCTTGCCCGACACCCAGTCTGAATGACAGAAGAGTGACCATTCATCTAAAAGCAGGCCAGTGTTTTTCTATTTGTTTTTGTTTGCAGATCACCCTTCCCTAGCAAATCTTTAAGAAAAGGAACACATTCTTTCACCATACATTGAAATTTAACAACACATTATAGAATCATAGAATTACAGAATGGTTTAAGTCAGAAGGGACCTTAAAGCTCATCTAGTTCCAGTCCCCTGCACAGGCAGGGACATCCTCCACTAGACCTGGTTCAAGCCCTATCCAACCTGGCCTTGAGCACTGACAGGGATGGGGCATTCACAATTTCCCTGAGCAGCAAGTTTCAGCACCTCAGCACCCTCACAGCAAATTATTTTCTTTTGCAACAGCCTGTAAGAAACAATGAGGCTGTAAGAAACAATGAGGCTGTAAGAACATAGCCTCATCCTTCCCCTACATAGAAAGCCGTTGGTTTTTGGATCAGATAGTCACTTTTCAAATGCCTTTAGAGACATAAGTCTGCAGCATTCTCAATCTCCAAGTCAGGCTTCCTCAGCAAGAATTCAACGTAAAGCTTCTCATGTGGCCCTTAGTTTGAGCTGTGATCCTCATTTCCTCCTCTGGAATCTGCTTCCTTTCTCAAGACATGGTAGAAAGACTAAAGAAGAGCAAAACCACCCATCCAGACTGAGGCTGTTCCAAGAGCATATACAGGTTATTGCCTCTTCTATCAAAGGAGACAGCATAGTTAGGAGTCAGAGCTGGCTCTTTAAATTAGAAAGGATGGACTTGCAAAGGCTGGAAGACTGCCTGGCACATGTATAGAAGGCAATGGTGTTTTATTTCCTGACTTAAAAAGTGCTGTCACACTTTCAGGAGTTAACTAAATTAAGTGTTCTTCTGTTAAACATCACCAGACTGACAGGTTGCGCAAAGTCAAGCAACTGTTCTCCCAGATTTCCAGAAGGCTTTGCATTGTGTCCAAGCCTTTCTGGAGATCTGAGCATACTTCAAAAACCATTTCTCTATATTTCTGTTTTAAATCTTCTTATTCATCTCCCCTGTCAGAACTGGCCATGTGCAAAAACTCTGCGGAGAAGAGCTGTAGTAGTAGCAATAAGGCATGGATGGAGACTCGTAGAAGCTTTGCTTTCCTAAAACTCAAGCGCAGATCAGAATTAAAGCCACAGATTTGAATCCCATCTTGAGCTAAAAACCCCATATTTATATGAAACTAACTGAAAGTGGGCAGGGACAGAATACTCTTCCTTCTCATTTTTTAACAGCAGAAAGCGGAGGTATTGTCCTTCACCCCATCGAAGGCAGTTTACTATCTTCTTCTCCACTAAACCAACATAAAGCCTGCTGCAAATTACAGTGCATGGAAATCTGTGATTACAGCATCAGAGCAAAGGAAACATGACGACAGCAATTGAAAATTTTCTAGCCTGTAGCTAGTCTAAGCCCACAGACATGTTGAAGCTGATCCTCTGCATTATGGTTCCGCCACTCCTACCTTTGCCAGCCAGGCTTACAGTTTAAATTGGACGGTTTTACCTATAACATCTTCAGTAGAATAAACCAATCATTTGAGAAAAGAAATACAAGTTTTTGCACTACCCACCATTCAGTCACCAGGGATTCATGACAAATACCAAAACACCACAAAAACTTGGCATTTACTAGGAGAGGGCCATGCGAATCCTCCACTCTTTCCCCAGCTTAACTGTAAGCAACAAGCATCGATGGGGAATAAAAACACACAGGAGGGAACAGCTACACAACTACCACAAGCAAAGCACACCCCAAATATCATCACCCTGTTCCATGCATGAAGTCAGACCTGGCTTCTTATCAGCTCTTCTTTCAGCAAGGTGGGTGACTAATTCTCCCTGACAGTCTAAAATCCCAGGCTGATAAAACTGAAAATAATGTCAGAACGTATGCAGAGCTTCGTAGTGAGACTGACACAAAGTCACATCTTGCTTTAAGGAAGCAGCAGCATTTCAAAGGCTGAGCCTGGCTTTGATGAAATTAGCAGGAAAGAACAATGCATCCATTAGCTGAGCCATGAAGGCATCAGGCTGCATTCTTAAGCAGGCTCCACTGCTGTCATTAATTCCGGGTGAGTTATCTGATCATTCATTATTCGGATAACAAACTGCCAATATAAAAGATACATTGTGGCTAATGCCTAATTTTAGGCAGTAATAGGGGCTCTTTGGCTGCAGCAAAAAGGAACAGATCTTTAAATCCTGTTTGGTGACCTTCACAGTCCTTGAATTAGCTTCACTTTAAAAAGAAGCAAAACTGTAAAAGCCCTCCCCCATGTTTGTGACGTTTAATCTAGGGCAAAAAAAATTTTTAGATGAAAATATGGTGAAACTGTACTTATTACAGGCGATAGTACACGTCCCTTTAGTCTAATGTCATTGTCTTCATTTTGGGGCTGACACAAGCAGCACAATCCAGAACAGAACTGCCTACCTTGAAAGATGAGGTGAATCAAGAGATTTAAAGATGACGAGTTAGAAAAAAACTCAGAGGTCCTTCAGCCACTTGGCCAAATTTTATACCATCCTGACTGTGGGTTTTTTCCAACAAAGAAAGAATTATTTTATTCCTCAAAACAGCAGAGCAGCAAATAAGCTCTTCTGCCACTCAATGCAAAAAGAGGCATTCATGTCTTTTTTGAGATTTAGCCAAGAAAATATTCTGTTTGGTTTTGCCTCCACTACATAAAGTAATTTCAAATGGAAGGGTGCTGGCTTGGCAGCCACATCTGGACACCAGTAGCAATGGCTACGTGGTTCATACAGGCTCTGGGGTGCTCTTAGCTTCGAAGTCCTAAAATTCTGTTATGGACTGCTCTCTGTGGAGGTTATGGGAAGAAGAAACCCCATTTACACAAAGATTAGATTATCCCTAGGCCTCCAGTTCAGGAAATCAATTTCTTACTCAACCACTGCAGGACTTGGGGCAAACTGCTCAATTTCTCCACCTGTAAATCACAAGCAGTAATGCTAAGTAAAATGTAATAATAATTAAAACATTAATTAAATTATATATTTAACATAGAACTTATTATCATAGAATCCTAGAATGGTTTGGACTGGAAAGGACCTTAAAGCTCATCTAGTTCCAACACCCTGCCTCAGGCAGAGATACCTTCCACTAGACCAGGTTGCCCCGAGTCCCGTCCAACCTGACCTTGAGCACTGACAGGGATGGGGCAGCCACCAGCTTCTTTTGGTTAGCCTCTTCCATGAGGTCTCTCATGGACTTCCTCAAGCTGTGGACTAGTCATGGTGACAAGTGAATGCACACTGACACCAAAATTGTAATGAAGTAAGGCTTTGTCCATGATGCACACATTCCCTTTGCATTAATATTCTCTGACATGCAATGAAAAAAAAGTCTGAATAAATAAAATTATTCAAGCCCTCTCAATGCACATTTCTCTGTGTATACATGCTTGTTTCCTTATAGTGATGATGTTCTGTCGCAATGAAGCAGTGATTCTTAGATGACAAGTTCTTGCTGTGCAGTGTACTGAGTCTATCCTAGCACTGAAAAAAAATAGCTCCAGAAAGAGCAAAATACAAACAAAACAGAGAGGGAGCGAGGACAGTGAGGATGCACTGCATGATCAGATAATAAATTACAAAGAGTTGCTGCCTTCTCACCTTTCTTATTCTCTGGGTGATAACAAAAATAAATAAATGATGGGGTGAGAGAGGGCTGTCCTGAAGAGTTCCTTATTATGAGACTAGAATAATAGAATCATAGAATAGTTAGGGCTGGAAAGGACCATAAGACCATCTAGTTCTAACCTTCCTGCCATGGGCAGGGACACCTCACGCTAAACTATGTCACCCAAGGCTCTGTCCAACCTGGCCTTGAACACCGCCAAGGATGGAGCATTCACAGCTTCCCTGAGCAACCCATTCCAGTGCCTCACCACCCTCACAGTAAAGAACTTCTTCCTTATAACCAATCTAAACTTCCCCTGTTTAAGTTTTAGCCCTTTACCCCTTGTCCTATCACTGCAGTCCCTAATGAATCTTTAAACATCTCTGTTGTCTGAAGCACAGCACTGAAAAATTCCACATTCATGACACCAGATTACAAATAAACTTCAAGAGAAGCCACTCCTTGCCTAGCAGCTCTACATCCAGGCCAGGATCAGGGACACAACAATAAGTCAATTAAAATTGTTGCATATTAGTTTCTAAATAGATCTTCTGGCAAGGAGGCACTCTGGTCTGAGGGCCAGAATTGTAGTTTTGCCTGTGAGGTGGTAGAACAGCACTAGTAATGTCTGATTATTCAGACACAGATTCTCAGTTGCAATGGTACTGGAAGAGAACTTGAAAAAAAGAGCATTTGCTGGCGTTCACATTTCTTGTCTTTCCAAGTAGGTGAGCCAAATGCTTGGAGTTTTGCATATGTCGCAGCCAGGAAGTCATGAGGTACTATTCAGATGCCCTTCATAGCTCAACTCCAGCACTAATTGCTGTATATTATTTGCTTCCATTTATTTTGCACCCAGCCCTGAGTGGGTGAATCTGCTCAACACCATGACAGCAAGGTAAACAAGTTTTGCCAGACAGTTCAGCAGGTCAAAAGTTATTGAAATGAGGATTTCAGCTGAATGACTCTGCAAGGTGCCCTTGCCAGTGCATAACAGTAAAAAATTCTGCACTTGAAGAGACATTTCAATAACTTCAGAATCATCACCTAGTGGGATCTCGTTAGTGACCATCCAAACTGACATCTACTGGTATACATTTGGATTAGCGTGAAACATAGAATCAAAGTCAGAGCAAGGTAGAGCTGCAGAAAGAAGGTGACTAATGAGTCCCAAAAGGTATTAGTGGGGAAAGCAGCAGCTGGAAACTGATCCTGCTGAGATCTGCTAAATTATTAAACCTTTAACTATCATAGAGCAGATGAAAAAGATGTCAGCTTGCTTCTGAGCTCCAATGGTTTGTTAATGGTGCCTCCCTTTTCTAAATTTTAAAAATGGCTGAGAGCTACAGAGCAGAAAGGAATCCATGCAACTTGTCCCATCAGGGAAGTTCTGTTAGTTTAATGTTAAGAAAGAACTGGCACACACATACTTTCGTTAGAACACTGGGAGAATTCTGTACATGTAGGTGGCTAGATTCACAAAGGCCAAGATGTGGTGCATATCCTGGGATTTCCGAGAGAATATAAAGGTGAAACTATGGTGAAATCACTCTAGAGATGACTATGGCTAAGTATGGCTTTGGAGGTCCTTAGCAGGTACATTGATCCCTGTTTCATGGTGAAAAGCACATCTGAGAAGGCACCGTTCTGTCTCTAAACTCTCAAGACGCACTGCTGAGCTTAGGCATACCCACTCAGCTTTGTTAACCTTTGGCTTTATATTTATGCTTTCTTTTACTGGAGGGGACCAGTTTGTCCACCTTTTTACAAAAGACAGTCACTGCCTCACAGACAAGGGGACTTTTTTGATATACAAAACAGAAAATTAAATATGGCTGGAATTTTCAAAGTTTGAAAGTCTTAGAGAAGTGGCTGATTTAGTAAAACCTCAAACCACTATATAGTCTGGAAAGAAGTGTGATGCTAAAGAACTGCCCCCTAAACTACCAAGAAAACTGTTCTGGAAATTCAAGAATTCAGATGAAAGGCAAGACAGGCCAGTCAGGACATCCATGCATACAACTGGTTTGGGAAAAAATTTCTGGCAGAAGGTCAGAAATCTAGTCCAGGTCAAATCACTTGATACCCTTGAATATCTCCAAATACCAGCATGATTATGATCTGTGGCTATGGTGCTCTTCAAGCAGCCTACAAATGCCCTTTCCTTCTTCCAACTCTGATTGGGCATAGAATCCTAGAATGGTTTGGTTTGGAAATGACTGTAAATCAACTACTTCCACCCCTCCTGCTACAGGCAGGAACACCTTCCTGCCCTAAGTCCTTTCCAACCTGGCCTTGAACACTGCCAGGGATGGAACATTCACAACTTCCTTGGGCGACTCATTCCAGTGCCTCACCACCCTCACAGTAAAGGATTTCTTCCATATATCTAACCTAAATATCCCCTGTAAAAGTTTAAGCCCATTACCCCTTGTCCTACCGCTACAATCCCTGCATGCTTGTAAGCCTCCTTCAGGTCCTGGAAGGCTGCTATGAGATCACGCAGCCTTCTCTTCTCCAGGTTGAACAGCTCCAGTTTTCTCAGCCTGTCTTCACACAAGAGGTGTTTGAGTCCCTTGGTTATCCTCGTTGCCTTCCTCTAGACTTGCTCCAACAATTACTCCAGGTTCCACTGAATCAAATGTGTCTGAGGCACAGTAAACACCACAACACAGTACCTTTTTGTCCTGGGTTCAGCAGTAGCAGTAATTTTAATCCTTCTTAGTAGCTGGTGCAGTGCTGTGTTTTTGATTTTTTGGTCTGGGAACAGTGGTGATAACACCGATGTTTGTAGCTAGTGCTTAGAATGTTTAGACTGAGCAAGAACATTCTGAGCCTCATGCTCTGCCAGGGAGGAGGGG
>WYDI02013509.1:0-51948 GCA_009867235.2 Psittacus erithacus
GAGGTGCTCCAGCCCCTGATCATCCTCGTGGCCTCCTCTGGATTTGTTCCAGCAGTTCCATGTCCTTTTGGAGGACACCAGAACTGTACACAGTACTTGAATTGAGGTCTCATGAGAGCAGAGTAGAGGGGCAGGATCATCTCCTTCGACCTGCTGATCACACTCCTTTTGTTGCAGCCCATAAACTACTCAGTTTTGCTACTTAGGTCTGTGAAGTACAACTGTGGTAAAAGCAGCTGCTTTTATCATTACATGTGTAAATGCTACTTCCTGTAATTCACACCAGCTGTTATGTTTGGTATTCCAAGGATTTTGATGTTGGTCAAGTCTACAAAAAGAAAATAGTCTTGATAAATACATCCTACAGTGTTAATTGCTGCAGACTAGTGGGAATCAGTGACTGGCTCAAGGACTTCATCAGTGTTCAGTAAGTAAAATTAACTGTAGTCTAGTTGCTTGGTTTACCTTTGTACCACAGCAGGAGATGTAACCAAATTCTGTAGCAAGTGAAACAGATTTTAGTAAATACATCTAAATTGCTGTATTCTGTTCCTGTGTGATGAGGAAAAGAACCATGTCTCAGAGCTGAGAAGCGAGAGGTTTACAAAGCCTGGGCTGCATGTCATTGGCGATAGCAAGGGAACAGCCCCTGACTTGGGGAAAGCAGCATAGACCTGTGGTAGGTGCCAGCCTCAACAAGTAGAGAGCTGTTTTCACAAAAGTCAGACAATTTTAATAAAGGGGAAAGGGCCTGAGTTGGTACAAAGAGGTCAAAGGGGACCCAAGTTTCTTTCTAGGCCAAAGCAAATCTTTCACAAGCCATCATCCTTCACAGCATGATTCTGACTCAGCGTCCCAATGGACATTTCACTTGTATCACAGAGTTGATGGAATGAGGCACTGAGATGAGTGTCAGTTGCCGTTCAAAATGATCTTGATAGAGTTTGCAGCAAGGAGCACATTCTCTAATCATTTGCAGCTACTTGCTTGGGATTTTTTCCCCCCTCTTCATTTCCTCTTTGGACAGGGGAGATGTTATAGAGCAACATGCAAAATGGGTAATGGCAGAAGACTGCTTCCTAATTGTTCAGATAGGTGTTGATGGTATGACTGAGCCCCAGCTTCACCTGTTTGGCTTGAGTTTCTTTGTCTGTAGCAGGAAGGCAATAATTTTTGCCTTTTAAAAGGACTTTAAGACTTTCTGAGTAAAAGCCCCAGTAAAGAATCAGCCTTTGTAGTTTTACAATTGCAGCAGGGTTCTGTAGCTCACCATTAATCTGTCACTCATTCTGACTTTTCCATGTAATTAATGCAAATGGGGGGAAAAACAATAATCTGCCATTGTTCCCAGAATAGGAGCTGGGTGTTTCATACATAGCTCTAATTCAGAGTTTTATGTTAATTATCTCCATAGTTTTGACCCACCTGGCAAAATGTCTCCGGGAATGTCCTGTGAGGTATTGGTAACATTCAAGCCAATGGTGAGTGCACCTAAGTGCTAAGTTACACAGCGATGAGAATCCTACTACAGTCTGCTGATCTGATTAAAAACATTGTTAATTTAACTGTTAACAAGGAAACAAAATGCCTTTCTAGAAAAGGTGGTCCTTGGACAGCTGCGTGCGTGTTGGAGCTCTGTTGAATTGTTAATAAGGCATTTTCTAAGGGCATGTTTTAGAAAAGTGCCTTTCGTTAAGTGCTCCTGGAGTATGTTTTGAAACTTGCTCCAGATCAAAAGATTTATATCTCATGGCTAAAGCTACCAAAGACTTTAAAATGGAAATGTAGAATCTGTACAGATACATTGAAAAATGTTTAAGAATTAATGAAAATATTTTTCACAGGCTTAATCTCTGCAAAATACTTGCTTGGGATTTTGTTGTTTCCTAGATAAATGAAACTCTGGAAGGAGAAGTCCTGTTTATGGCGCAGACAGGTTCTTTTGCTGTCCCACTGAAATGTACAGCCAAAAGATGCATTGTAAGTGACTGTTGAAAATTGATGACACAATGTTATGTTGTGAATGGAGGGAAGAGAAATAGTGGCTGGAAATGAGGGTTTTTTCCCTTGGATATTTTGGAAATTCCATCCCAGACCTGCAGTACTTTAACTTCAATATCCTATGTAGACAAAAATTACACAGTATCTTCCTATCTTTCCTAACATGTATAAAAAGCATATAAGACCTCCTTTCTTTCAGCATCTCAATCTTCTGAGAGTATGCTAATGAATTTTAAGTAAAGAACACAATTTTCTTACTGCTAAGAGATGGATCTACAGATAGCACTAACCTTTTTTAGCTATCTGCCTTGTGGTACAAACCGGCATGTAGTCACTGTATAATGTTAAATGCTGCTTGCATCCCAGCTTGGTACTAGTAGAACCATTTTTCTTTAACACAAGAGTGACAATGTTGAATTGGAATGTAAATATGGCCTACTTCCAGAGGAACTACCTGAAGACTTATGCAAGCTGCTACTATGAACACAATTTAACCTGTTTTTTCCATTGTCATACACTGGACTGAAATAGAAGTGGCTCAGTTTAACAGGACGTTGTAGTAAAGTGGCTTCTACAAAAAGGCAGGAGAATACCCACAATTCATGTCATTGTTTGATACTCTCTTTGAAATCAGCACTTTGAAGTCTTATTCTTGAAAAGGTGGATGCTCATTTAATGGACATTGCTGACTATCTAGGACAGTAGTAATTAGTGGTTTATCTTACCACAGCTGGCACTAGATAAAGAGCTCATTGACTTTG
Organism: Psittacus erithacus; assembly: GCA_009867235.2. Classification (NCBI taxonomy): domain Eukaryota; kingdom Metazoa; phylum Chordata; class Aves; order Psittaciformes; family Psittacidae; genus Psittacus; species Psittacus erithacus. Next base: position 2,763 of record WYDI02013509.1, read on the forward strand.
GTGGCCATGTGGTAGGAGAGACAATTTCACAGACCATCAGCCTGACAAACAGTGGAGCTTTGGGAACAAGATTCAGAGTTCAGGCGTCAGCAGGTGGTAGTCGTACAGACAGACCAACAGCAGAATCGGCTCCTGGAAGAATGGTAGGTTCAAAAGCATTTCCCTACATTAACAGAAAAATTCCCCTCTCGGTTGAGGGCTGTTACCTGAAAACTATAATAATAAATAGTGTTAAAAGAATTCAATTAAGAGCTCTAAAGCCAATAGTGAAATGAATGCAAATGATTGTGATATTGTGTCCTGTGGAACATCCTCTGTGGGGATGAAGCAGAGATTGTTGAAGAAACCTACTAAAACTCAGACATTTGGTGCACAGCTGACAAAATGTGTGGTATTAGACTTGCTATTCATTGTTCCTATAGCACATCAGTTCCAAACTTGACAAGAAGCTGAGGAATCCTAAAGCTGTACTCCTCCATCTAGCAGATAATTTTAGGTGAAAAACACTAAAAAGAAAAGAATCCAAACAAAGCCAACTGCCTACCCACTGTGGTAGGAGCTCATGCCTTGTAATTCCTGCGTTAATGACTACCATGGTCATGAATGTTGCTTTTTCCTCAAGTGTCTTATAGGTAGTGCCCATAAATAGGTTTCACAGGCCCTTGATGAGATGATATCACTACCAGGTTGCATGTTGTTGTTATGAGGTGCTTATGTGTTCTTGTAAACGCAGTGCAGACACTTCATCTTTGTTCCATCAATACAGTCTACTTGCTTTGGTTGTTGAAGGGCAATTGGCTCAGATGGTTTTCAAAATTCTCTGCTTGATAATGTAACCAATTTTTAAGTTCTAAGAAAAGGGTTGATCTGGAAGCACTACCTTGAATAGTATGTACAGTGAAACTGTGGAGCTGCTCACCATGGTGTTCGACTCTCATGCTGCCCTTAAAAGCATGGCTCAAGTAAAGAATTTGTGAAATTAGATACTGTATCCATGGTTCTCCTTCTGTATTCTGTCTCTTGCAGGTATGTAATAAACAGAAATCTAGGTTTAGCACTCTTAGTTTTGACATAGAGCTGCCTGTGTTTCAACAAGAAAAATGTTAATTCTGTTAATTGTGAATTAACTGATGTCATATTGTATGGCTCCCATTATATCATTTACCTTTTTAGGGACAGCCAGCAAAAATTAAACCTGCTCATTGACAGAGGTCTAGCAGAATGTGCAGTGTTCAGAAAGTGCAACACATTTCTTCATTTATAATGTGGAACAGTTGCAAGGAAACACAAGTCTGATTTGCAGCTGCCTGATAAAAATTGGAGCTGGTGCAAGCTAGGTGAGTAGTCACAGTAGAAAATACATTTTCTGTGTTTTCTAATAGGTTACTCAAAATCTCAGTGACTCTGTCCCTGAAAAGGAAGTCAGCAACAGTCCTGTGAATTCTGTGGCTGAAATGAAGGAACAAATTGGTTCTAACCATAGTAAAGAAATGACCCACTGTGCAGCCCAGGTGGAGCCACAGAGGACTGAGACCAGCCTGAGCAGGAGCTCCACAGGTAAGATGGCTGGTCTGGAAAGTTGGCAGTGCAGTTCCCAGATAAAGCATTATCCCTTTGTAGAGTTTCCTGTAAAGAACCATGGAATTCAGTTTGCAGAGTTAATCAGTAAATTAAGTAGTTCATCGTTCTAATAGTAATGGTATCTTGCTTTGTATACTGCCTCACAAAAAATTACTAAAAATAACATACTGACACCATTATATCAAAAGCAGTAGCGACTCTCGCTTCTCATTAGTGATCCACAATTCAGTCTTAGAAGAATACAGAAACCAACTAGCTTACAGAAAATGCAAAATTGTTATCATCATTCTTGTCTCAGCAACTGAATACTCACTGCTCAGAATAGAAATCCACATGACAGGTTTATTTTTATAGTCTGTAATTCTGGGAACAAGGAAGCAGAAAAATGAACCTCCTCAGACATTTTCCATCTCATTCCTGATGTTTACTAGGGGCTTAATGAAATCCAGTGTGTAGAAGAGACTTTCCTAATTTCTTTATATCTGTATTCTTTAACATTTCTCCTGGATATTGATCATTCCAACTTTAAGAAACTAAAAAGTTCCATGAAAAGGCTGTGTGTATTTTCTGATTTTTAAATCTGGGATCTGGATTGTGAAATGGAGTGATTCCGTGAATCCTGGTGGCTCTCCCCACAAAGCACATACCTTTAGAGATGTTTTCAGACCTTAAACCCAAATGTATATTCCATGGCTGTGGCATGTGAACATACCTCATGGCACCTTGATCTGTTTCCTGGTCAATGTGGAGCAGGTGGCTGCCAGTTGGTTACAGCCATACAGTCCAGAATTAGCTTCGTCTCTTTCAAGGTGCATCAGTTTAAGGCACTTTGAAGCCTCAGTGGGAGGCTGTTTAATTAGAAGTAGTTATTATCGCAGCTGTTTTGAAGATCAAGTGAAGCAATGCTTCCACCTGCGTTGCAGGTCCTCCTGTCTGCATTGCCTTGTCCCACTGAAGTTGTTCTCAAAGCCTGGTTCATGCTTTCTACTGAGCTTTCATTCCTTGATGTAACAATCTTCAGTATAAGCTTCAGCCTACTGAAACATTAATACTATTACTCTGCAGTGGAAGGCTCAAGTGCCTAAGATAGGCCTTTTGGACTGGGGCAAAGATGACCAAATAGATTTCCTTCTGGGCACTTTATTTCTCCATCACTAGTAAGCATTGTTGGATTTGCAGTATTGACCAAGATCGATGTACTTCTGCTCTGCTTGATATTTTCTAGTGAATAAATGTGCACATCCAGCATTGTGTTGGGTCTATATGTGGGTTGTTCTTTTTTCCCTAGAACATCTTGGTCAAGATATGTTGAATTCCAGATCAGAACTAGACACAGACACTGCACATAATTTAGTGGAATTTTCTCCTGAAGAAACACCAGTTGAAATTATGCTTGGAAAGGTAATGAATATCCTGAGCTACAGACAGGACCTTCACTAGTTTAAGTCTGCATGAAATAAATTGCTTTGGCTTTGGTGGGAAATGCTGAAGTGCAGAGTCATAGAATGCATTTCTAGCCCACTGGACTTCACTGGATCACAATTAATTCTTGAAATGAAATCATGTGACACATTTGCCCTTTCATTTGATCTATAAAGACTTAATTTTGAGTTGGAAGATTCCGTATACTGAATAGTGTATTCAATCTAGTTACAAACTAGGTGTAGTAGACTGCATAATATGAGTATATATTGCTGCTTTATTTCAATATAAGTTACAGCCAGCTGCAGTAATGCAGTCATTTTCATTACAGACATGTTACTTCTTGTTTAGGTTACTGAAGGTGAAATTGGACCCTTCAGCTCAGTCAAACTTCAGATCCTGTTTGTGCCAGCTATCCCTGGGGATGTGCGGGCAGAGTTTGTGATCGTGTTTGACAACTTGGACTGCAAACCAGTGAGTGATTTTGTGCAAGACTTGCTTCAAAACACTGTATAGAAAGAGTTTTAAATCCTCCTACTTCTGCTTTCCCCAAGAATTAAAAGAGCTCAGAGTCCTACATTAGAAACAGGAGAAGGAGGGAGAGGACAGATCTGTCTATGGCTATTATAAGAAATAACAAGAAGGTGCCATGTGATTCTGTATTATGTGGTTTGATGGGAGGTAACTTTGTAAATCATGGTCCTTTCTGATGCAGTGTGGTTATTAAACCTATGGTTCTCTTAAATGTAAATAATTGTGCTATTCCCATTTTATCAGACATCATACTGGAAAACATCTAATGCCTTGGAAACAAATACAAAAGAATTCTTCTCTACTCCCAGCCCACATAGTTTATTTTTTTTCTGAGATACCAGAGTTGGAATTATTTAGCATGCAGTAGTGAAACTGATGTGTGAAAGCTGGAAGAGATGACAACTTCAGTTACCACTTCAGCTATATTTTGATTCTACACTTTATTGGAAGCCAAATTCTGCCTGAGAACAGTTCACAGAAACTTTCCAAAAAAACCCCCAAACCTCCCAAGCAGCTCAGTAAAGCCAGTCTTGGCTCTGCAGGTGGAGTCATCTACAGAAGGAGCTGCAGACGTGTACTGAAGGATCATCTTATCCAAGCCTGAGCTCTGTAGTCACTGCTGTCAGACCTGAGGTGGTTGTAGGAAATACAGCACTGTGCTGCCATCACTATGTTTCTTTGCTGGTTAAACAAGCTGCAGTCTCTTGAGTTTCTGCATTATGGCACATTCGCATAAGCTAGATACTCGTTAAATATTTCTTTTGGGTATCATGGGCAGTGTGCTATTCCTTCATGTTCGCTGTCGAAGAGACCAAACCAAAGTATAATTCTTTTTCTGCTGTGACTCCATAACATCTAGGGTTTATCTTACAGATGATTTTTGTAGCTTTGTTTAATTAAAGAACCTGTTGCAATATGACTAATAAAAGATTTTACTCAGCTGCAGTTTACAGCAGAAATTCTTGCTCTGTCTAGATCTGTAAGAATTTGATACCAATAAAACTCATAATTTATGTATTAACAGCTGTGCTTCAGTGCCATTGGAGTTTCTATGGATATGCCAGTTTGGGTGCCCAATCCCAACATTGACTTTAAAATCTGTATGTACGACCAACTCTATCAGGATTGCATTGTCATTCAAAGCAGGTGAGTGACCCTTTCGTTATCAGCTGCCTGATATAGTAGCTGAATAATGAGATCTTAAGTCTTAGGTGATGCCTTGAGGTTCCATTGTGCCAGGCATGTCTTCTTGTTATAGGAAGCTAAAGAACAGTTTTGTTTTTTCATGGCATTTCAGGAGGACCCTGATTGCAACCCCCTGCATTCCACACTGCTGTGGAAATTGGACTCGGATATCTAACTATCCCAGATTCCCAGACCAGCAGTCGCTAGGAAGCACCTGGGTTAATATGTGCCTTTCCCCTCCTACAAGATACCCTGCATTGTGTCTGTTCTGTGGAATAACTGTAAGGCCCCCAGGGAATCGTAACCCCAGAGTATGATTGTGTGGAATTTGCACACTAAATATCAGGGGGGTAAATATGTCTGAACTTAAGTGCATATTGGGTATAATCAATTCAATCACAGAACTTTATGAAAGTATATTTTGTTATTTCTCATCTCTTTTAATTAAAATTCACAGGAGGTTATGATCTGGAAAGCCAGGCTCATGCCAATTATTTATTGAGAAGGTCAATCACCAGTCTTGCCAGACTTGGGAAATGACGCCAGATAAATCATGTTAGTCCTTTTGCATCTGCTATAACATGGCAGGGTAAAATTTCTCCTTACCCATATAGGCCTTAAGCACTGCACTGGAGTGACTCAAACCTTGGAAGTACACATACAGTGGTCAAATGGCAATTTAAGGGGGAAGCAGTACCTGGGTGTTTCTGTAGTCCAAATCAGTAATGGCTGGAGACTGCTTCTGTTTGCACTGTAACATAAAAAGACTATTTCAGTTTATTGTCTCTAAGAACTGTCATGCTATGAGAGAGCGTTTAAATGAACTTTCACTCTCATTTGTCTTCAGGTGCTTCAGGTTTCTTTTCTCTACCTAATGCAGTCACTACTGCATGCTTCTTTTAACAATTTGCACTTCTTAGATTCTATTTAAATAGGATTAGGGTGGGTTTGTGGGAGGGTGGGAGAGAGAGTGGCTCTGTAGAAGGCATCCATTCTAAACCGCTTAGCAGAATTACAGGCTGCAGAGATTCTTCACAGTTGGAAAGAATTGAGTAAAGCTGTTATCTCAGAAATTCAGCTTACAGATATGACAAGCTCAGGTTGTTATGTAAGTGATTTTATTTGGTCTAGATAACCCAGGGATAAAACTGGGAAGTATGGCAGCAGAATAACTCCTTTAATGAAAACTTAAGATTTCAAGGGATCCCAAAGATAGAAGCTGTCAAATTGCTCAGGGCAAAATTCTTAACAGAGGGAAGAATCCTGCTAATCCTTTGCCAAGTTTCACTAATTTAAGAGCACTTATTATGTGGTATGTGCCTTAGTACCTTAGCAAAATCAAATCTTTGATTTATCTCCCAGTTCTCCATAGCTAGGAAAAATTGTCACTGTTATACACTTGTTTGGGCTGAAATTCAAAGTATTTCATGTGCCGGGATATCCTGTCTCAACTTTTTAGTCTGCAAAAGTAGATAATATCCTCATTCAGATATGGTGCCTGAGAAGCTTCTTCCCTTACTAGCTATTGACATTTTTCTGTAGCGTGTATCGGAGGATTCCTCATTGTACACAGTACATGTCAAACCACTTCTCAAACAGAATGAATTTCAGCTGTTGAAAGTAGGTAGGAATTACTGTCAGTCAAGAATAAGTTCTTAGTTTGGACTAGTAAGGAGCTGTATTTTAATTGCAACAGTGAAAAACTGGGGAAGGTGGTCTGGGGAAGGTTTGTGACCTGGAGCTGTGCGCAGACAAAGGATCCAGAGCCAAGGACAATAACCAGGCTGGCAAAGAAGCCGTCAACATATCACCAAAGAGAATAATTTGTTACAACAGCCTTACATGTGAAGGGTGTATCAGCCATAGAGTTACTACGGTGTATCAGCTGTAGGGTTACTACGGTACTGCCTGTGCTAATGCTTGAAGCAACCATTGGCTGAAGGAGAGCAAAGGTACCACAGCCCAGCTGGAAAGGCAGCTTGTCTGACAACTCTTGGAAGCTTTAGCTAAGGAATCTGAAGTTCAGATCCAGTAGATGTGAAATCTTATTTGCATTACTTCTAGAACAGACATTCTTTAATTAAATGTTAATTACATCTTAAATACTCCTGCTCTTCAGGACTATTCTTACAAATTTCTGCTCCAATCCCTAACCAGTTATAGCAATAAAAAGCCAAAAGAAACCAATCAATAAATAAAAACTCTAAAGCACTGAGAGAATTCTTTAGCTATTCAGGGCAAAATGTGACCCAGACCTGAGAAAGGTGATGTGTTTGAATAGTCTTTTGTTCACCACCAGCACGCACAAACATCTGCCAAGAACAGAGCAGAAGGAACTTGCCTGTATCTTCTTGCTGCCGAGATCTATGACACTGTAGTCTATAGCAGATGTAGAACACCAAGTTTTCAGGTTAGATAGCTCTGGCGTGTAAATGCCCAGCAAGCCCTGTGAGATTGCAAAATGTAAGTTAATACTGGTTGTGTTTTGAGGGTTGGTTTTTATTTTCTGGTCACATCGGTCATCAAGCAGTATAAAGGATGAAAAACCTCTTACCAGAATCCTGTCCAATACAAATCCCTTTTCAAAGTATTTTCTTTGGCAGGTTATAATCTGTGTTGCTTTAATGAAGTAGTGTATACTTCATTATATACTTATGACAATCTTAAATTGTCAACAGTCAGAAATCATTCCTGGCTGCCAGTACCACATGCTGTAGCTGTTGATTTAGAGCAGACCATCTGGACTGACAGCTTGTAAAACCAGTCCAGGAGAAGGAAAATGACAAGCTGAAATATTTGTAAACTGCTTGGCAATTTTGCACTTGGCCATAAAATTCCAAAGCAGGGTATGGTCTGTGGCTATCACTGTGCTATGATATGGGCAGAATTCAGTAAAGAGGGAGATGTTTCCCATCTTCCAGTGTGCCATTCAGAGGGCAAACTGATCACAGGTTTTAGCAGAGGAGCTGGCAGTGCCAGCTTATCCCTACTGTGACTTCTAGCCCTGTAGAATCTCTGCTGTTAGAGAAGTTATGGGAGAACTGTGAATTCACATCTATTTAAAAAGTCACCACAGTTCTGGGGAGAAATGCCAAAAGCAGCAGTGCTGTCAGTGCATTTCAGGCATCAGGCAGCCCCTCCACCTGAGCTTGAGTGTTTTTCTTGCCTGTATAGGTTTAAGTTTTGGTATTGAAGCTGTTGAGATAATTATGATGATAGTGAGGAGGACTAGAATCCACAAACTGGGTACTTGTTGATGGTTTAGGTGTATTATGCTCTCTCAGGGTCATAGTTTTGATTTTTCCTAGTACAGCCTGGGACATTAAGTGCTTGTGAGCTGCTGAAGCAAACTCCAAGAACAAACGTTGCTGAGATGGCAGCACAGGTACCCTTAAAAGCCACCTAAGCATGTCTGATCTTTTGCAGAGCAAAAACCAAGCTACATTTGAAGTTTGAAGTATGCAAAGAATTGAGTAAGCACATGGAGCTGCTTCCAAAAAGAGGTTACATCCAAGCTCAGGCATCCTTCAGTGTGCAACTGAAGTTTCTGCCCAGGTACCAACTTGAACCTTTTCAGTTTTTAAAACAGTGTGTGTAGGAGGCTGTCAGTGGAAAACCTGAGAAGAGTGTTTTCTGGATTTCACACTGCTGGTGTCAGTGCAGTCCTAGTCTCCCCCTTTCTCCCCCTGAAGTTGCCAGTTGCTCAAGGAGGAAATTAACTTGGATCACATACCTGTGAGGAAATGCTCTCCCTGTGGTGACAGCAGCAGTGTGAAAATCTTTGTGGTTGCATTGCTGGTAGGCTGTTCCTGTTTCTGTGGGAAGCTATTCTCATACAAGAGAGAGGTTATCTAGGCAGGTGGCTACTTCATGGATCACTGATTAAATAATTTCTGGACAAGAACTCCTGCGCTTGCTAATTAAGGTAAGAACAGTTGGGCTTCCTGTTCCTATCTCTCCTACCCATGGACATGTCTCTCCAAGACATGAATGTATTGATCTTGAATTTCATGTGGTATTTTATATAACATTTTCTAAGGTGCTAAAAGCCTTATCCCAGCCTTTCTTTTGTCCACTTCATGTTACATCGACATATACAAATGGAACTCAGTCATAGGAAACAAATAATTCAATTTTTCTTTTTAATTTGAATAAAGAGCTACTGCTGACCGCTGTTTACTTCCCTCATCACTGCCATCCTAAGGACTTTAGCAGGACATTTATTTTCAAAGGTGAATTAAATGGTCTAGATCTTAGTTCTGATGTACCGCCAGATACTTTAGAAGCTTCTTTGTTGATTGCTGCTGCAGACGTGCTGCTTCTGTCATGTAGGTTATCGAGTCCTATCGATGTAGGTATATTTGAATTTTCATTCATGCACTTAGCATCTCTGGATGCTAAATTGATTTTGAAATTGTCACTAAGTTAGTATTCAAAGAACTAAGTATTTACAGTCCTTCTGACGTCTCAAATCCTATCAGTGACTGTTATGATGGTATTTTTCTATTCCTAAACTTCAGGTGCTACAAAGCATGTTACACTTACTGAGTGGATAGAGGCATAGCCTGGATTTAGAATATTAATCTTCCTCAGAAAAAGGGGGAAGCTTCAGAAAAGAGATTTGATGAGGTTGTGGCATTTCTGACATACAAAAAAAGTATCTGGCTGTTTTGGCATACAGATCAGCTTTAAAAGCCCTAACACACTGGGGAAGGGTGTGTATGACAGAGGATAAGCATGCCACAAGCTGCTGTGAAGTACTGAGCTAGTGACACGTTTCTGAAAATGCCTCCTCCTTGACGTGGTATTATAGGCTCTATTAATAAAACAGCTGTGTTAGAAGTAACATGAAAGTGAAAAGAAACCCTCACTCAGCAATCCTCAGTGAGCGGGTAGATGGCTGAAGGCTTAGGAAGTTCTCCCAAGGACTCTGGGCACTGAAATGCTCGCTCAAATGTGACCATACTCACATCTTTCTGGGTGTCAGAAGCAGCCTTTTTCTGTTTATTTGAAGGCGAATTCTCTAATGTGCTGACTTTCAGAATTCCCAAATACCACGTGTTTTAGTTTTTCTGCATTTGGAACTAGTCCTGCAGATGCTGGCAGTCTAAATCTGCTTTGTCTTTTATGCTTCTCTTTAATTTCTTTTAAGCATGAAAAGACCATTTTCTGAGAACTCTCCGGAGGATTTCAGTATCTTTCCCCCAAGGCATAATAGCTAATTTAGCGTCCATCATTGTGTATGTACAGTTATAATTATTTTCTTTCCCTCTGGATTATTTTGTAATAGATTAATTTCTTCTGCTATTCTGATGTCCTGTGACAAAGTAAAAACTGTTTCTTTATTCCTACCGTGTATTTAACGCTAGTTCCCACCTTTAAACAAGTTAGCAATTCCTCTGAAGATCACCTAAAGTCATATTTCAGACTTGCAGAATAACCTCCAGCAAGATTTCAGATCACCATGGTGACTGAGTGGGTGGTATTTATTATTCATTAACTGTTCTTTAACAATACATTAAAAAATTGCATGTAATTCCAGCAGTAGTAGTAGGAACATTATCACTGTGGGGACCTAAGAGCAGGAAGCAATTTACTCTGGTGCTGTAAGACACTATAAATAGATCAGCAGAGCTAAAAATTCTGCAGCTTTTGTATTGTCTTGGCTTGAAGCTCTAAAATAAAGCTAATGATAGCAAGATACTGCAGCTACAGAGAACCTGCACTTCTTATAAATCACTGCTCTGGTAGATAATCAGACACTGTTGCTCTCCAAGTTTGTTTCACTTCATTTATGACTCTGTGCTTTGTGGTGCAATTAGTTGTGCCTCGAAGTGGCTGATAATTAACTGACACCAGTGTGAAAGGGGAATGATTGCCTCAGCGGGGTTGGGTGTGTGCTGTGGTTGCAAGAGGTTTATATTCTGATTATAAAGTAAGCTTTGCATTTCTCAGAATTTAAAATGAGAGGGTGGCACTTTAAAAGAGCGGAACTGGAAGCAGACCTCTCTGAATTCACTCCCTTCAACTCCTGCGTGTCCGGAATCCTAGCTTTAAAACTCAAAAAGCCAGCGTGAACAGACGAGGTCAATTGTTCTGGCTTCATTGCATTATTCCTCTTAGCTAGAAAATAATCAAAGTATTTTTATGCAACTGAATGTAGGTTTTGATCTTTAGGCACTCTCTTCCTCAAGATGCAAGGAGCTATTTTAATGAAGAGACAAGAATTCTGGAGGTTCCAGTGACCATACTCATTGTGGATAAGGTTGGGGGTTTTCTTACGCTGGTTATTGGGCTGATAATAGACGTAAATTATTTTAGAGAATGCTCACTTAATGATGCCAAATCTTAGATGAGTTCTTTGTAGGTCCTGCAGTAACAGTAAAAATGGTAACAGCTTTAAGTGGCAATACAGATTTGAGAGTGTCTTCTTGCCAGCATGTTTCCCATATGGAAAGTTAAATCCTCCCTAGTCAGTGCTCATCTATTCGCTGGTAGTTTGTTTTGTACCAGAGAGTCATCAGGTACTGTAGCACAATCTTACTACTCTGATTCTGTACTGCAGATGTAGCATGTTCCTGGAGTTGCCATTCCTTGGAGATGCAGGTATGATTCCATCCTGGCATAGGGAATTTAAGATACAGGTATTATTATTTTAATTTTGCTTATCTAAGAGGCATTTTCTATTGCTTATTTTTGGAGAAGAGTGAGGCTGAAGTTCACAAGATAGGTATGTTACGTTTATATATGTTATTCTCAAGGAATAGAGTTACTTTTTTGCAGTTATCTTTTTGGATGATGTTTCACTTAACTCCTGCCCTTACAATGCTACAGATGGAGGGTTTTATCCTGCACTCTCTTGCATTTGTTTCAGGCTAAAAAAGTTAACGTTACTGTCCATGCAATAGTTGTTACTTCTGATTTGGAAATCAGTCCAGCACAAATCAATTTTGGATACTGCACAATCTATGAAGCTGTGCAGGCAAACATTGTGCTAACAAACAAATCCATCTTGCCACAAGAGTTTGGATTTGTGGGGCTTCCAGAGGTATGTAGCTATCCCACACACACCTCTTCTGGAATCAAAATAGACTTAATTATTATGAAAGCATGTTTCAGTGTGAGTGTAAATAAATCATAACTGGTTCTTGCAAACCCACAGAAATGCTTCTGGCTGCTGCACTGTGGAAACACACAGGTTAGGGTAGTGAGCAATATCACTCAGTTTGCATCCCAAGGCCTAAACACTTTCAAGCAGAATAGCCATTCCTAAACTGCTTATTGGGAATCATCCCTGATATAATCCCTAGGTATTTCTGACTGACTGTGAGTTGACGTGGCAGCAGAATTAATCACAGGAGCTGCTAGTTTTGTGGGGGCTATGTCTGCTGAATTAGGGTTTTTTTGCAAAAAGTTAGCAGCTCCAGCTTCATAATAGCATGATGATCAGAGTGTGAAACGGCTTGGCATATTGGAATCAGAGCTAGAGGAACCTGACATTTAATTAGGCATTCTCTCTTTCTCTGCTGTTTTAGGTATTAAAGTCAAGGAGTTGGCTAAAAGAAACTGGTATCTTCAGCTTCTTAAAGCTTTACTTCACAGCATGTGTTTCCTGATTAGCTTAAAATTCAGCTTTAGATTAAAACGTGGCATTCTTGAATCATCATCAACTCAAAACCAAACCCGTGCACATTTGTAGATATTAAACTGATTCTTGTCACTATGGTATCTGCACATCGCACGGGAATCAGCTCCTCAAAGATACTGGGGGAACTTGAGATTTTTGTCATATTTCATTCAGTTGTCTATAGAGACCAAATAAACATCATTAGAGAAGGGTGAATACTGTGGATAGTAGATCCACAGTGGGGAAGAGATTCCACTGAAGGCTGTATTAATGGATTCAATGCCTTTCAAGTTACTTTGGGATTAGAAATCTGTGCATCAGTCAGACACTAGTCACTGACTTGGATGAAAGCTTCTCACTAGAAGGTTTCTGTTTCCCTGATGTTTGTACATTTAATAGCAGAATGTTCTTATCTTGCCCGTAATGGTTTAATTTAATTTATTAAGAATTTGATAATTTTACTTTTTTGATTATTTTAATAACAATAATTTCTTATCCTGCCATTTTTAAGTTTGTTGAAATACAGCCCAATGATGGACTTGGAATTCTTCTTCCCCTTGAAAGCCTGACACTGGACATAATCTTTAAAGCTAACAGGGCAAAAGATTACAGCTTTGAACTAACCTGCAAGTCAGAGATTAATAGGTATGTTAAGAAGCTGCTTGAGTAGTAGGTTATGTAGAAGTCTAAATCACACTGGATTTCCACTGTTAAGCTAGTTCAGAAATTAAATCCCTGCCTACTCTGCAGAGGTAAGGCTAGGATGAGTATGTGGGGCAGGTGGGGATTCTCTAGTTCACTAGAGCTTCTCAGTGCCTGTTAGCTTCATCCTTCGTTTAAGTGTCTAACTTTAGTGAAGTCACTTTTCCTTTCCCATCTGAAGTTTATCCTTGCCACATATCCAAGCTGTAAGTTTGCCCCAGGTCATCCTAACCTGCAATGTTCTGCTTGCATTTTCCAGCTGAATTGCTGAAGGTTTATATTATTGTTATCATTGTTATTGTTATTATTTTAAATGCTTCATACTAAACTAGTGCTACTAAAATAATGATGGCATAAACGTTGATTTGACTGGATATATTTCCAGAAGTTCACAGAGGAAGAATTCGAACAGGGACTCTAGCCAATTGTGCATTAAAAATAGATGGTATTATTGTTCATCTTTAGGCAAAATTCCCATTGTAAGCTTGAAATTTTGCTTAAATAGGGACTATGGGATTAGTTCCCTATTTTCTGGGCTGATTAAGAGACTATTTTATGCTGAGACATTTATCATGTGCTTATTTTTAGACAATTCAAGCTGTCATGCAAAGCTGTTGGAGTCCACCCACCTCTTGAATTGTCTCATTCCTTGGTTCAGTTTGCTGCAACAGCTTTAAATAATGTGTCTACAGCAACACTGTATGTGATGAATCCCCATGTGAGCATCAACCACTTTACGCACACTGTCCCAAGGATTGGCAATGGGGAAGTTGCCCCTGTTGGACCCACTTCATTTGAATTCTGTGTGCCAGAAGACTGTCCAGTGACAATCACACCTTCTGTTGGAACTGTGTTGCCTGGGAAGGTAAATTGACTTTAAACATCAGGTGTTCTGCCGGGTCTTTTGATCAACCACATCCCTACAAATGCTGTCACTTGTAAACAAAGGTCAAAATGTAAATTACTATTAGAACAGCTGGAATACATTCTGTTGTTTCAAATAACGGTTTAAAGCAGACACGAGAGGTTAACCATCAGATCTGGCTAATGCTTATGGGAGTTTTCATCCTGGATGTTCTTTTCCCAGTGTTGTCATTATGATTGATTTGAAAAATGCTGAGAGATCAAAAATATTGGGCGTGTAAAACCAGCCCTCTGTAACACAGGGGACATCCAGAAAACTACAAGTGGCCTTATGCTCAGGATCATTTTATTCACTGGAAAAAACCTTTGTATTTGTGCATTGTTTGCTGTGATGTCCATGCTCCTGTTCAGCTCTGTAGGTGAAACAGACGTTGAGGGCTGAATTTTGCCAACCTTCTTTGTGCTCTCTCACTCCCAGAAAAGCTTGATTCAAGTGTCCTTCAGACCAACACTTTCAGATCAGCTCATCAGAGAAGAGGCAGTTCGGAGGCTGTGCAGAGCAGCTGCAGCAGGGGCAGAAATACAAGTAAGGGATGCAAAGAACCAGCATGTGCTGTTGGGCTGCTACTTCCAGATATTTGTTTCTCTGGATGGTATTTTTATCATCAAATCATTTGCATATTAATGAAGCCCAAACTCATGATCCATCTAGGACTTGCTTATAAGGGACAAAAGTAGGACTGTACTGTTGTACTTAATGTGTATTTTGTTTGCTGAGCAATAATCTTATTTCACACTAACAACTTCAAAAGCATTCCTGGAGGATTTTCTTGCAAATGCTTAGTACAAGTACTTTTAAAACCCAAAAAGTCTCTACCCTTCTTGCAGATTGACAGCATACACAGGCTTTATATGCAATGCTGTGGGTCACTGAGTTTAAGTGAGCCGCTATGGCTGTCTTTAATTATGAGATAAATAGGGAAAATTCCCATGAGAGGTATAGTTTCTTACTCCTCTGCTTCAATAGGGGAACCCTTTTTTTTAAGAAGGGGTAAAAGATGTCTATACCAATTTAATTTTACATAATGAGAAATGTAACTACTGTGTCTATGGCTTCTTCCCATGATCCTGCTGCTGTTACCATGCTTCATATGCTTTATCACCTCTCTGGTTCTGTATCCTTGGGCGAGGGACCATGTATTTGGAAACTGATATCTTAACTGGATTACTGGTGATCACCCTTAGTGTGTAATATCTTTGTGGATTTGCAGAAAAAGAAGAAAGATGAAAAGCGAGGGGGAAAGAAATCAAGTGTTTTCATTACCAGACAGCAGTCTTCCAGACAGCTGCTAAGGGATGGAGGCAGCAAATACCTGAGTTCTTCAAGCAGTTCTGAGCAACCAAAACCTGAAGAGTTAATGCCTGAGTAAGTCAGCAAACGCATCTTGTACTACATAGACAATATTCTCCTTATAAGTAGTCTAATAAATCTACTAAAGCCAATAGACAGACAAGAAAGCAAAGTGTAGAGAAAAAATAGCTTTAGCTGTGTTGCAAAGGCTATTTCCAAAATTAGCACTGCTTTTAAGCCACACAGCTGTACCCTCTCATGTAAGCACAGAATCCCTCTCTGCATTGGAGGGACTGAAGACTTCAAAGAACGTGTTGGGAAGTGAGGGAATTTAGCTGAACCAATGAGGGTGGTGTTTTAAAGGGCAATGAGAAAGCTAAACTTAGTTACCAAATGAAATTACTAACAAACAGCTGCATAACTTCATCCCAGACGGAACCCATCCAAGGGCCCACATCCCTGGGGTAATTTTACTTTTTGGGGGGCTTACCTAGTTCATCATATTATTCGTGGTTATCTGTAGTCCTGGAAATGTCAGAATGCTGTAAAATGTGCATTTTAAATAGTCAGTTTACAATATGTATACCTCAGTGAGGATTAACGTTGATAGCGCAGGCTATCTGAAACTTGGGCACCTAGATGCAAAATGAGAGTTGAGGTCCCTTGTTTAGCATATAATTCACCTTTTCAGACCCACACTTCTGCTTAATCTGAGGAATTTAGCAGTGTTTGGAAGTAAATACATGCTTAAACACCAGGCCTTTGACTGTGCTTGATGTTAGGTATTTTTGTCTAAAACCCCATGTTCCTTGCAATCTATTCATTATAATTTTTAAATACTTTCATCACAAGTCATAAAAAGAATATGTGTATTGTGAAACTCCCATTATGAAGCATTCCTTGGCACATTGCATTAGAGAGATGTGATAATGTGTGTTTGCGTATCACTGACACGGTGCAGAAGTAGTGGAAGCCACTGGAATACTTAAACTATTCAACATAAGGATCATATTGAGAATTTGCAGTGTTTCGTATAGCATCTGTTTTATCTGGGGTTTTAATTTTTATGCTTTTCTGGTAAGAAAAACAAACCACTTTGTAGGGTTGGGTCCATTACTGCACATCCAAAAAGTCGCTGAGATTCAGTTACCTTCAATTGTGAATGCATGACTAAGAAAGAGTAAACACAAATAGCTCAGTAGATATTTGATTTGGGGTTTTTTTTTCCTTGCTCTCTCACTTACTGAGATAATTCTTATTCCTGGATTTTCCAGTTCTGAGGCCTATATGGCAGCCCAGGCTTTCCTGATGAGGACTTTCAGTGGGAGGTTTGAAAAATACATCATACCGTGCTTTGTTGCAAGCGGACAAATCAGTGAAAAGAAAGGCTCGGAAAACTTAAGTTACAGGTAGATACTTGCACTTCATGATAGTTCGGAAATTCAAGGGGAAGTGGTGGGCATGTTCATTTACTTATTTGGGGAGGAAATAGGTTTCCTGATCTTAATTACTTCATAGGTCCGTGGTAGAAACTCCTGCTTACAACCCAGTAGTTGGGTAAAAGTCAAACACATGAAATTAAAGCAGCTTAAAAGAATAAGTGTGTGGAAAACTTAAGCCCGATGTAGCTCATCTTTCTGCTTAGAAAGACAAAAACCAGCCGCTCCAAATTATGTATTGTTTTGTAATACTGTTTTAATGATACCCTGTGACATGAGCAGAATAAGAACAGATTTCTGACAGTGTGTTTCTTTATCATCCAAAAGCAAGTAACCTTTTACTATTTCTCTAGTCCCTACAACACGTTGTATCTGGAGTTGCACTGTCCAGCTGTAGCCCCATCTGTTGTGGTCACTTCAAATAATGGAAAGAATACTGTCGATTTTGGTGATGTTGCAGTAGGTATGAAATTTGAATTCAAGTTCTGAGTTTTCTCTATCTGACATTTTCTTCTGAGTGTGGTTTTGCATTTCCTTTTACATTGATCAGTTGATTTTCAAAAGTCAAGATAGAAATTAGCCCTGTAGTAGGTACTTAGGTGGAAAATTAGGAGCCTATCAGGCCAGCTGAGGCATATGAAAAAGCAGACTCAATCCCAAAACATGGAATTGGAAGCTCTGTAAGTGACAGTCAAAATCTGAAAGTGTTTTGGTGAGCTTTGAGGAGTGGATTAGCCATAGAAATTGAACAAATGTTTGGGCCAGGTAGAAGCATGAGTTAAAGGAGGAATGGTAGTGCATGAGTAAGCAGCATGACTTCTGAAAGTGTTTTCATTCCTCTCAGGCCACAGAATGATGAAGCAACTTACAATACAAAATATCTCCCCAAAGACACTGGAAGTATCCTTGTTTGGAACACAGGAGTTAACCTGCTGTTCAGCTCCTGTTTAATTCGACTCTCTATTTGGAGGAGGAACTGTTTGACACTAAAGCAAGTAGGAGGTAGCAGATTTCAGACTCAATACGTTTCTTTCAGAGGGAGGCAGAAAGTAACATGAATAATATATTGGACAAACCAAGGGGACCTACTGGAAAGTGAGTTCAATTCTACCCTTTTTAACTGGAAATCATCCTGCATAGAGCCAAACCTGGGAAACACTTAACCACCTTCCAGAGAGTATATGGTACTGATAACTCAGCTGGTTCTGTTGCAGTACTGTGTTCTTTTCTCTGAGTTACTGATCTCTGTAAAAGCTTCAAATGTTCCTTCATACATCTTCAGTCCGAGCAATACTTAGAATCTGTTCTTGTATCCTTTCCACCAATCGTTGTTTATAAACTTTTCCTTGAGCTGCACAATTTCAGTTAGGATTCTCAGTTCTGAATCCCAATGGTCCCTTCCTGTTGGTCAGAGCAGTTGGAATGCTTGAGCCAGGTGAAAATAAACCCCTCATCATCTCTTTTTGTCCCAGCGAGAATAAATGGGTGAGTAAGAGATACAACAGTAATGGGGGGGAAAGACGAAGAGGTGTAACTGGCTGTGTGATGTACACATATTACTGACTGGTGGGATGAGGCTGTGTAATAGGAAAAACTTTGCTGCCTGTGCCTATCCACTCCTAACATTTAGATCTTTGTCTATGCACTAAATCCATGGGTAATGGACCATTTGTGGGAGGGGGGCAGTTGGAAGGGTGAGGGATGTCTTCCTTTAGGCACCTGGGCTAACACAGACATCCTCTGGGCAGTCCTTTGAAATGCTGGAAATCCGGGCGGCAAAGACCAACCTAACCCTGAGTGTCACTGGCCGTGGGGTGACACCATCAATTGTTTGCTCTGTGGAAGAAGTACTCGATATGGGCTATGTCGTAGCCAAAGAGAAGGTGACTTCCACATTCAAGGTAAATCCCTCTGCTCAACTAAAAGCATGTCAGCAGTTTTTGTAAGGAGGAAGAAGAGTTCTGTAGTTTTTTAGTCCAGCAGAACACACAAGGCCAAGTGGCAAACTGTAGACAAGAACATACCTTTAAAGGCAGTCTGGCATAGTGATCTGGTGCTGAGACAGTTTCAGGGTGAAGGTTACAAAGCTGTGCAGGGAGGATCTTCCTAGCTGCTGCTGTCCTGCCTGCAGCCTCTACACAGAAATAGAGCCATAAAAAACATATATTCTATATATATTAAAAAATGTTTTCTTTTTCATTTATATATATATGAAAACATATTTTCTATAAAAGAAAAAGAAATGGTCTGTGGCAGCTCCATAGATCTAGTCAGCAAGCAAAAGGAATTAAAACAGAAATGGCTCATCTTTTCCAGTGTTAGAAATATTTGCCCTCTTTCTCTGTTCTGCCCATTACTGCTGTCCCAAATGAGGCTGTACTGAGTCCAAGCAAAGCAGTGACAGGGGAACATGGGTGAAATGCAAAACTCATCCTACAAAGAGCAGACAAGGGTCTGCCATGGTGCAGTTGAGGGATGTTTAACCAGTTCACTCACTCATGTACAGCAAATTCCACAGACTCAGAAACAAGCCAAGATCCTCTCCTCTCAGTTTCTGTCTCAGTACATCAATAACCAAAATATATTATTTGATGCAAGACTCATAAAAGGAGTCTGGTCCCCATTGTTGGGTGCAGGGCTGACATGATACATCATGGGTAGCAGTAAAATGTGCTTTCAGTGGCACCTGAGCACACAGTAAAGCAGTAATACAGTGAAATAAATTCAGCCAGTTCACTAACTGTGGATCCTATGGGCTTGAGAATTTATTTTTCTTAATGAAACTGCTCCTGTGTAATTTAATGTCGTCAGATACAGAACACTTCTGTGCTGACCCTGCGATACTCCATCCAACTCGATTCGCTTTCACCAACAAGGGACAAAGATCGGCAGAGGCTTCCGTCCTTTATTACATCCTCTTTGCAAAGAACAGAGCTTGTTGGTAAATATGTCTTTTAGTCTTGTACCTTTGTTAGAGGCTCTGAAGTACAAAGCAGCAATACTTATCCTGTTTGATCTACACAACTGTCAAAATCAGGGGCCTCACATCCCCAAAATTAAAGACACTGTTGTTTCCCAGTAGGAGTAGCACTTGATTTTTCAATACGTGTGGCTGTAAATTTGTGCAGCCTGAGCAAATATCCCTAAGTAAGGAGATACTAGTGGTAGAATATAAATAAACGCACACAGTAATTGCATATTTAAGGTTATATTTAGGGGTGTCCATCTCTGTAGAAATATGTTAGAATATAGGAAGGGTTTGGTGATGCTGCTTCAGTTCCTCTAGAGATGAATGCATTAGACTTGTAGATGGCTTTACTGGGTGTTTCTAACACCCTGGTTTGCTGCAAAACCATGCATCAAGCTTATTTATTTGCTGTTCCAAAAAAGTGAAATGGGTTTAAAATATATGAAGAAGTAAAATGAAGCTGTCCTGCTCTCCTCCTTATTTCTATCCTCATTTTTGTTTACTAAGGAACACAGAACTATAATGGCCTAAGCGTGTTCAGCATCTTTCCAACAGAAGGAGAGATTGTTGCTGGGAAGAGTCAGGATTTTGTTGTTACTTTCAGTCCTGATCACGAAAGCCTGTACTATTCTGACTGTCTCAAGGTTGTACTCTTTGGCAAGGTGAGACAATCAAAATCCCTGGATTATGAAATCAAAGTCTGAATATGACCTGCAGTGATTTTCATCAGTGTGGGTCTTAGTAGAAGTTTCAGATAGTTGTATCTGGTGGACAGGATTCAAATATACCTAGCAGACAGTATTCATAGGCAGAAATATCTTGATCAGATTAACTGGTGTAGGTATGAGATGGCAGCTTTGGGGCCCACTGACTTTTCAGGTTTTAAATATTTGGTTATTAATTGATGACAGCAGTGAGTTGGGGTTCAGTCCTGTTTTCTGCCAGCTGTCCACATGGTGTAAATGTGAGATGATGGGAGGTGGGCTGCTGCCATGCTGCTGAGCACAGGTCCAAGTGGATTCTCTGCAAGTAGTGCTTAATGGCAGTGGAGAGCAGAGCTCCACATGCACGGTGCCGCTGGCAGGTGCACCAAGCACCAGGGAGCTGCTTCTGCAGTCACACAGCATGAGGAAGGAGGTTTCCATCTGTAGAGCAGCCGCTGAGCTTAGGTGGAGCCCAAGTCAGGATATACAGGCTGGCAACGCAGCAAGGGGCTTTACTCCACATCCAAAGAGACTGAGCAAAAGTTAATAAAGAGTGCCAGCTAAGGACCATTGGCAGGCACTGCAGACGTGGAGCACAAACTGTCCCCAGGCAAGTAAGTCCTGTTTCTCGCCTTACAAGATTGGTATCTCCAGATGATCTTTGGAATTGCAGTTAAGAATGCAAATCAGAATAAGATGAAGATGAATGGAGACTGGTCCTAGGTGGCAAACTCTAGCAAAGTATAGTAGCAGATAAGTTCTGCCTCTTTTAGTGGCTTTGGCATAAACAGCTTGTCCAGTGCCCTCCTGAGGTTGCTTACCAGGAATGAGGGGCTGTTTAAAACAGGAGTGGACAAGGCCCCGGGGAGATGTGGGATTGTTGCACTAGAGAACTGGGCCCCTTGGCATCTGTGTAGTCAGGTGATGTAATAATTTCTATGCAACTGTTGCTGTTGTGTGGGTTTCCTGCTACATAGGTGCTTTACACTGAAACCACGTTTGACGCCTTCTTGTCCTGCACAGGAAATAGCTCATGTCATCCGCCTAAAGGGTGCAGCCAGAGATCATCCAGTGTTTGTGGAAGGGGGAGTTCCACTGGATGTGCCCATTGAGTCCCTGGCTGTAACACCACCCCTGTTATCACAGGGAGCACCAAAAGAAGGTAACATCATACTGCTTCATTACAAAACAGGGAGTGACAAGGCATGGGCATGTTCTTCATCCTTTCAGAAATAGTAAATTAAAGATAAGTTTCCCAGAATCAGAACAAATAATCTTTATGCAGGAAACTTACAATAAAATGAAGAGAAAATCTTTCCTTAAATGTATCTTAATACCCATCTTCTATCTTTGCAAGTTATCTTACAAACCATTATTATAATTTACAAGTACTACTATGAAGTATTAAGATGTATTTGCTTTCTGCACTTCTGACTTGTGTTAAATGTTTATATAATAATTTCATACATTATAACATATCCTGGACTTTCCCAATTGTATAGTTATGAAACAGGCATACTTTCAGGGGGTTGAATTTGTCCTTCCTTATTTTCTCCGGACAGGATCTGTGTTTAGAGACAGTGCATAAGCAAATCCGAGTTCTTGAGCTATAAATAAATCCAAGGATATACAATATACAAGTAGGAATATCATACGCACAGCATATGTGCTATGGGGCTAGAAAATGAGCAGGAAACTTGATAAATTTGCAACTGCAAATTATGCAAAACC
The DNA here is from genome assembly GCA_009867235.2 of Psittacus erithacus. Classification (NCBI taxonomy): domain Eukaryota; kingdom Metazoa; phylum Chordata; class Aves; order Psittaciformes; family Psittacidae; genus Psittacus; species Psittacus erithacus. Next base: position 24,871 of record WYDI02013509.1, read on the forward strand.
TCTTTGTGCCTAATTCTACACCAAGTCTGTATCTACCACTCCCTATCTACACCAACTGATGAATTTACCACAACATCGCTTCATTTCGAACCATCCTGGTGTAACCTATACCTGTTGCAAATTGATACTCACCCAGTTGTGACTGTATCCAAGTTTACTTGAATTGACTATGTTTAGAGCTGCAAGAACCAGTGAAGTCCGTTCTCCTTGCATTGGAGTACATGGATGGGGAGAGTTCTCCAGCACCAGCAGTGACAGAGCTGAGGATTGGAGCCATACAGACAGCTCAGTTTGCATGCAAGAAGGTGAAGAAAATTAAAAATGAATTAAAAGTGCTGTTTTATGTCAGGTGCTGTCAGGAATACTGACAGGGCAGATGGCTACTGGTCCTTTCTGTCAAAAAATCTGTAAATCAAAAAGTACAGCTTTCAGGGTTCTGATAAACTGTACATTATAAAAGCATCAGTGTTTGAAAAGGAAAGATAATTTTTCAGGGGCTAGTATGAGGGATTAGCAGTGTCATATTAAGTCAGCAACAAAATTTAGCACTTTGCTCTCCTAATTCTGAATACATAAGTTTGAGCACAGAGGTGGATTACAGATCCAACCCTGTGTTCTTAGTGTAGTATTTTGTGACAGCTTGAAATGTGACCAAGATGGGTACTTGGGGTTTCAAAGGGCAGTAATAGTATGGCAAGCAGCAGCGTCTGGGCAACGCCGCCTTTAATGAGCAGCCCTGGTGCCGGCTGTAAAGGATCCCCTGGGTGTCCTGTCTTCCGCAGGACATAGAGTTCGCCTTCCATGACCTGCCGCTCCTCCAGCAGAAGGGATTCGCTGTTGAACCTACGCAAGGAATGATCGAGTGGGGTCAAGTCAAACGCATCCGTGTTTCTTGGGTGCCACCTGCTGACTTCTGCGTAAGTTACACTTGGTGTACGGCCTGCGGCGGCTGTTCTAACCGGATTGTACGAGAAACACAAAAGGTGATCTTGAGGCCCTCAGCGGTACAGGCTGTTTTGACGCATATAGTTACCAAAGGGAGCATAGGCTGGTAGAAACACCGATAGGAGAATAAAAGTGGGAGCAACATGTTTGATCTGGAGACTTGCATTGTTGGTTTGGTGAAAAGACGAGCATTAGTCACTTGCACCTTACACAACTTAGTGACCTGTGAGAAGTTATTCTGCCTTATTTAGTGCCAAAATGCTGCTGCTCAGACACAGCTCTGATCACACTGACGTGAGCTGTGCAAGAACACCTGCTGATACAGAACTAAGTTTACATGGATCATTGTGCCACAGTGTTCATGTTTCTTTGGTTGTGGGCTGCCTTTTCCTGGTTGTGTTCGTAGAAGTCAGTGGGGTTTTTTTATTTTCCACTTCATGAACTGCTTTATGAGCTCTGTTTCTCTGACTGCTTTTGCCTTTTTGTGCTGCAGAGTCTGGGTGTAAGGCCCAAATGTCTCTGCAGGGCTGTGTTTGTTCCTCCTGATTCATCTGCTTGGGCATCCCTGGAGACTGAAAGAATTTACCTCCCTGGCTGTTGTTGTGAGCTGTGTGGGAGGGCTGAATGAGTAGCTTGTTCCAAAATTAAAAGATTGCTGCTATCATGTGCAGAAAGAAGGATGTAAAATTCCTGGCATGATGTATCAGGTTGACATTGTGCCTCTTGGTAACCACTGGCTGCTACACAAGATTTAGCACTAACTCGTGTTTAACAGGACCCATTTCTTTCCCAACCCTCACTGCAGCATACTCTGTTGCTGCTGTGCCCAGCTGCCATGGTTATAATGTGGTGATGCTATCTGTAGCACTCTGGAGATGGAATGCTTGGTCATTGCCACTTTACTTGCTGCACTATGGGCATTGTGTGGGGATATGAAAGAGCCAACAGGGTGGGATGAGGGGTAATCTGTAACTGGTGCACCTTATCACTGAGATCGAAAATGCGTGGTTTACACTGGGATAACTAATCTGTCCTATTTAAAAAAAAACAACCAAAAAACCCCAACTTTGGTTTTGTGTATGGATTTTTCTGCAGGGTGATGACCCTCCACTTGTGACAGCCCTCCTGGCCTTAAAAGGTGCCGTTAAAGAATCTTACCAAATCCTCTTCATGGCAAAAATTGTGTCTGCGTATGCTCCCACTGAGTGAGGGAACCAAGCTAAGAGAAAAGGAAGACAGAGGCCTATATTACAGGGAAATCAGTGGATCTCAGTTGGTACATGGGAAGATTTTGAGACTGTTGCAAATGTAAGGGGAGCAGAGAGGTGGGAAGGAAGGCGACATTTCTTCTTTTTTCCTAATAAAATTCTACTTAAACTCTGCTTCCACTAGTTTTGTTTTCAGGCTGACTCAGTTGACAATAATCTGGTGGTAGAAGAAAGAATTAGTGAGGGCCCCAGGCAGAGACATCTGCTGTGTTAATCACAGGACCTGCTGAAGGTGAGCATTTCCTCAGGAGCAATATCTCTCTTACATCTACGTGTGTGAGTTTTAAATGATGTGTCTTTCCCCAATTTCAGATGCATTTTAATGGATTTGGGAAATCCTTGGTTTTTCCTTTTTAAGACCAGAATAAAGCCTCCAGTCTCCTCTGCGTTGTTTAGCCAGTCATTCTTACAATACACTGGAAAATCTTCCTGTAAGACATGGTCAGGAGGCAGCGACTGTGCTGTTCACTGAATTGCTGGGCACAGTTAGATGCTAGGTCATGACTCTCCAGGAATTTCCTATTTCTACATTTGCTTTCCTCTGAATTCTGACTAAGAGCAGATCTCTGCCTGTTAGTGGGGAAGCTGGACTATCCTGCAGATGTAGCTTCTGTCAGGAAGCAGCAGCTGGTTCAGGGAAGCGAAAACTACAGAGTCACAGTCCTGTGGGGAATGAAGGGGCCAGGACATCAGCAGACACCTAGAAACACAGATAATCTTTTAAACCTTGTATCGCTCTCTCTTGAATCACAGTAAGCCTGTGGTAGAATTCCCTCAACACCACTCAAAGGCATATTGCTGTTTGGCCCTGGATGCCAGCCCCTTTAGGTATTGGAAGACTCTTACAAGGTCTCCCCTGGGCCTTTTTAACTCCATTCTGATCTGTTCTCATTTAATAACAGATCAAGTGGCTGTGAAGTTACTTAACTCTTCAATCTGAGGATCTGCAGATGCTGAAGCAGTGACCATTGCCACGGGAGGCAGCAGGGCTGGGAGTGGGTGGCAGTGCCAGCCTGAGACAGCACTGCCCTCACAAGTGGCAGAGGGTGTTCCTGCTGGCACAGTCGATGGGGCACATAATGAGGTTTGTGTGCTGATTCTCTCAGAGTCCTTGCACCCTGAAAGGGAGATCAAATGCACACAACACAGAACTGTTCCAAATACTGCTGCACAGCTGACAGTTACTGAGCAATAGGGAAGGTTTCAGAAAGCGAGGAAGGGCGCTAACTTCATGTAGTTTAACGTAGTTACTTTTGCTACATCTTAAATTAGTGCTGAGCCTCTTTAGACTCTTCACAATGTGAACTTGTGCTGTTAGTCTGCTGGGAATTCAGGAATTCTTCTGAATATTATGGTTTCACACTGAATTTTGCAACTGTCTTCACTCTTGGGCCACTGGACAAAAATTCCTGCACTTTCAGCTTTGGATCTAAATGCCAGCATATACTACTTGGTTCTGATGCAGTTCCAGTGCAATAAGAAAGCAATTCACATTTGTGTATGGTCTTTATAATCCTTAAAAAGCCCTTAACTAGCTCATTTCTAAACCAAAGGAAGTGAGAGAATACATCCTAGTGTCATACACCTCTTATTAATGCATGTTCTGCTTATTCCGGGTCTTTAGAGATTGCTTCACGCTTATGAACGCAGCTTTTCCTAAGTGAGCAACGGTCCCATGACCCTGAGCAGTCTTCGAGGAACACACTGTAGTCACTGTGCCACCTGGCATCAACGAGCCCTGCCTGCAGCACCGCTTTAGAGCCTTGCGGACAAGAGTAGTGAATGCCTCCTGGAGAGCAGTCAGCGGCGGGGCTCAGAAGGAGGAATCCGGCGGCTCTGCCCCTCCTCTCCCCGCTATTCCCCGCCGCCCACTGGGACGGACGGGTCAGCGCCGGACCCCGGAACGCAGCGGCTCCGAGCGGCGGGCAGGGCCTAGGCAGCCGCTCCCGGCGCCGGGTGAGGGTTACAGGGGGCTGTCTGCCCGGGCGGCCGCGGCTGCCCGGGGACGTTCCGCTCGTTCCTGAGGAAGCTCCGCCCGTCGCGGGGCCCGGCAGAACCGGCGGCTGCGGCGTCCGCGACCCGTGACCGAGGCGTTTTCCCTCCGGCCGCCTGCTCAGCTGGGTGGGTGTTCCGTTTCCCCGGCATCGCTCCGTCCTTCGGAGAGTTAACTGCGGGAGCCCTGGCCGGTGAGTGAAGTTTTCTAATGCCTGTCACCGAGCTGTTCCCTCCGCGGCAGAGCGCCGGGTCAGAGCTGACTGAGAGCCCGCCCTCGCTGCCGCTTGTCTCTGAGGCTGTCAACAGTTCACAAACCTGGCTTGGCCGCCCTTGCTACGTACCTAAAGTGAACGATCCTCGCTTTTAATATGACGTCGAGGGGTCACCTGCCAAAAAGCAAACGTGCAGATCCTCTTGTGCGGATCTCTTCTGTGCCAAAGGATTCAGTCGCCTGAAACCTGTAGCATTCAATCCAGCAAGGTAGAGACCTGAGCTGCTGTTGGGGCAGCCACACTTCTGAAATGGCATAGAAGCTGTTCTCCTTTTCTTGTACCGTAAGTAGATCTGATCCCCGCATTTCTGGCTGTATTTGAGCTATGAGAAAGTAATTTGAAAGTAACTGTGGGGAGCAGGCAGTTGTCTTAGGCTGGCATTTTCAGGCTGGCCTATGGCATTAGGTACCTTGTCTCAGTGAACTTTAAATAACTCAGATTTGGCTTCGGAGATGCCAGCATTTGTAGTTCTCTCTCCTAAGCAACAGCAAAGTACCACTTTGTAGAAACATTTATCAACTCAGAAGCCAGCTTTTACAATGGGATTATTTGCATGTCCTCAGCTGGAGTAGTTTTACAGCTATGAAGAACAGTCCTCTGAAGGGAAATCTAAAGGGTTTTGTCCCATGCTTTTGCTGATTCCTTTCCCTTTTTCACCTCAGAAATCATGTGAAATTTATTCTCTGTCATAAATTTGCTGTTTGTAGATATTTAAATCAGTGACTCATCCGTTTTCCTTCACAGATGCCCTCAGAACATGTCTAACTGGACCAGTTTGTGGTACATCTGGTAAGTTTACTGTTAGTCCTACGAACCCAGAGTAATTTGAAAGTTTTGATGAACAGTAATTGCAGTAAGGCAATGGAAAAGCTCTGCTCTTGGGCTGGAGGGGGGAAAGGGCTTCTCCTCAGTGTTGTGAAAGCTGCCAGTGGCGTATATTGCAGATGAGCCCACAAGGGAGATAAGGTGTCAGGCGGGTACGGCATTTGTCCAGGGAGATGTCATCTGCCCTTTCTGGGTACAGCTTCACTGCCAGGCCTGTTTGTCCTGCTGAATCAGAGAGCTCTGCAGAGCACTCAGCGCTGTGCTGCCTCATGCACTTTCCATGGCTATCTTCCCCTCACAGGACAAGAGGTTGCTCACAGGTTGTGAACTCCAGCCCTTACAAACCTTGTAAACGGGTAAACTTTTGGCACGAGTGATTCATCTCCTGCTTAAGACAGCCATTCTAGCTACCAAAAAGCTTTAACGTTGTTTTTGTAGTTTGCATTCTGCCAGTGTGTTAACGTTTCTTGCACGTAAGTACTACCTTTGGTTTGGAAAAAAGAACAGAATGCTACCAAGATGATTTCTACACATATTTAGGGTGGCATATAACTCTTAACAAGGAATTCAGGAGCATGGTGTCATGGTTTAAGCTCAGACAGTATCTCAGACTTAAGTTGAAAACACAGCACTGCACCAACTACTAAGGAGAAAATAACTGTTACAGCTGAACCCAGGACACACGGTCTGTCACACAGTAATTCTTGTCAAGCCATTTCAACTCTGTCATTGGGCCTGCTTCTTTACCACACTGTGAAGCTCTTCTTATTACCTCACCTTCTTATGGCCCATCTCACTGCTCACCTGGCTCATGAGAGAGTGGATTCATTTGAGAAATTGAGAGGCAGGAAGGTTGAGTTTCAGTTGAGAACCTGAAAAACCAGCAGCTTGACCTGCATGCGTTACAAGTTATTAAACTTTGTTAAACAATAGGTAGAGAGAAAATTGTGTTTTCAAGACATACTGCAAAATCTGATTTCTGTACTCATTTTTAATACAGGTCCTAGGCTTATAAAAGCTTGTACTGCCATTTCCGTCCAAGTACATACCATCCTTAGAGTTGAAAGCGGAGCCATTCTCGCATACAAATTGAAAATATAACCTAAGATGATTGACGTTACTGCATCTGTGAGCCAGAAGGGATTGTACCGATGGCCACAGCAGTACTTCAACTTGTGATTAAGCGTTTGTGATCCAACTTCCCAACTCAGGATCCAGAAGCCATTCAGAACTAAACCTAGGAGGTCTGGCCTTTCACCCATTTAGAGAGAAATTGTATTCAGCTCTGGAAGAAGTAAAATATAAGCAATGAAGTTTTGGTGTTCTTCCTCCTTCTCTAAGGTTAATCTTGCTGACCCTGTTCCTGCTTCTGCTCTGTGGGATCACAGCAAGCTGCATCAAATTCTGCTGCCAAAAGAAGAGGCTTCCAGTGGAAACCTTCACTAGGCACCCTTATGATTTGACAGTTATTGCTATTGACAGTGACAGCACTGCCCATAGCACAGTGACCTGTAAGTATGCGCTGGATGTATCTGCTGGGATTCAGCAGAGCTTTGCTATTGAACACGTGCCTGGAATTCTGCGGGCAGTCCTTGGGATAAGGGGGACTTTTTGATGTACTCGCCAAACAACTTTGAGCCCCAAAGGGTGGGCAGGAGAGATAAAGCGGGGGTCATGAGGGCACCACAGTAAGTGGGTGCAGAAGACAAGCAGAATTTAACTTGTCCACGGTGGGTTACCCACTTACGTGTTGTCTCCCACATCTGCTCTTATTGCCATTCCCTCATTTTTTTAGCTTTTCTGCTCCTCTCTGTTTCCAGCTATTCCAGCAACAGTTATCTGATGTGAGGAGTTGTTTGCAGTTGTTCATGTATGAACCCTCTGTTACAACATACATGTACTGTGTCGGGTATTTCACAGTCATTACTGGATGTTGATATGCAGAGATATTTTTAATTCTGACTGCTTTCTTTTGGAAAATGTACAATTCCATCATAGGTAATTTTCTATACTGATAACTTTTGGTATATAGCGCATGACACCACAAAAATGAATCCCTAATTTCTTGGAGAAAAGCAGGATTAGCCCTTTATATATCTGTGCTCCATGAAGGTGTTTAATGTTCGGGTTTTTTCATTCCTTTTTTCACAGCATACAGCTCATGGCAGTACCCTTTAAGTGCCCCTATTCCTTCAGTATTTGTGGATATGGATAAGAACACTGTGCCCCTTCCAGCTTACAGCCTCTATGCAGTGGAGTTGCCGCCTTCTTATGATGAAGCTGTCCAAATGGGTAAACAACGCACTGAAGTACCACAGATAAGCAATGACATCCCTGGGCAGGTGACATCTGGTGGGATGAATCCCATCCAGTATTCACCTGATACAAGCAACAGATATCCAGCAACACAGGCAAATTCAGGAAATTCAGAAGATGCAACACAAGAACAGCGGCAGCTCTGTGACTCGTTTCAGATGGGGAGTAAAGGAAGGGAAGAAGAGTAAAAGTTAAAGAAGATATGAAGAGTTTGGTTTTCCAAGTAGGTTATGATGGAAAGATGTTTCCTTTCATGCCCTTGTAATGATCTGTCAAATAGAAGGAATGTTTTCTGTGACTGCTATTATCTCCTGGTAAAGCTTCTTCAAGGATATGAAATGAAGTAAAAGGGCAGCAGTTTAAAAATGCCTATAAAAGTGGGACAAAGTAAAAGGGCAGCAGTTTAAAAATGCCTGTAAAAGTGGGACATGAATTGCTTGTTCACATTATGATAAAAATAATAAAAGTATTCCTTGTGTCCAGCATACAGCAATAAAAAAAGGCAGGGGAATTTTGCCATCTCGGGAACACACACGAAGAGTCAGAACAGTACAAACAGCAAGTTGTTGTTCCAGAACAGAAGCTTTCCAGCCTGGAGTGGAAAGGGGAGCCCTAGCAAGTCACACTGAATAGCCTCTGTAGTTTGTCTTCTTTTGAGAACATTAACTGGCCAGAAAATGACTGGAGTGCAAATTGCTCCATAATGGCCCATGCTCCTTAAACTGCAGGACAAACAAGGACAGGAAAGCCTGTGGAGGGAAATGTATTATGCTATGTTTCACAGCTAGACACAAGGAATGAGGCAGATGAGAAAAGACACTTTCTTTGTCAGTCATTAAACCCAAAGGGATTGTTTTTGAGGTTTTTTAAATCTTTAAACTTGTATTTTCAAGGCCAGCTGGCTTGTGGGCTTTGCCCTTTTGCTACTTGGTTTTGCCAGTTAAAGTACAAATTAGTCTCAAAGAGACACTTTCACACATGGTTAAGCATTACTAATGTGTTTCAAATTTTCATCGAACATTTCAAAGACGGCTTTATACCTTATTATCTGCTCAGGTGTCAGGGTCACAGTCAGTACAGAAAAGAAGAAATCAAAGACTCCTGTCAGCTGTGCCATCTAGCATAAGTTATAACTACAAAATACCACAGTACAGTCTGGGCAATAATCCAAAGAAATTACTCTTTAGAGATGATTCTTTGTGAGGTACTGATAGCAAGGATAACTGCTATGCATCATGTTAAAACTGGGAGCTTGGAGCTGATTACAGTGATCCCAGCCCAAGCAAAAATATTGGCTATTAGAGGCCTTTTCTAAAATGACAGCTCTTTTCCTTTTCTTACCCCTCCAGCATTCCAAGCAGTATGAATTTTGTCTACTCCTGAGTAGTGATTTTCTTTGAATCTACTTTAGCAAGGTGCTAATCTGTCTGCCTTTAAAAATATGAGCAATCTGCAAGATGGTTCATTGCTGTGGGATTATCTATGGGATATGGGCAGGAAAGAAAGTGTTAGGTCAGAGTTAATGTTGGCTGGCCTTCTACTAACAAGACTATGACTGATAGTCTTCATTTTTGCTGAAGTTGCTTTGGTAGCTGTAAAAAGGGGCTGCCTCCTGCAAATATTTAGGTGTCTGCCATTCATAAGTAGTAGGAGTGGTGGGCACAAAGTCTTGCACAGCTTTTAGAAGACTATTCTGTGACAAGCATTACAGCAAGAACTGCCCTGGAAATGAGCACTAATGATTTAAAAATTAAGATCTCTGCCAGCCAACAGGACTGAGACTTGAATCTCTGCTACTTATTCATGGTGTGTGAGCTGCTCACGAGTCCATATCCCTAGAGAGAAGTGTTGGTTCTGTGTTTAACTTGCATATAGCTTATGTGAGGGTTGCAGGGAGAGACTGGTTTAACAAATCTGCTTCTCTTCTGTCTTGTCTGTCATTCTTAATTGTACTTCTCCTGTTTTATTCTGTCCTTTGCCTTCCTTTTCTGTGTCAACATGGAGAGTAGGCATAACCCACTGTAAGTACTTGAATGTCTCTAACTGGAAAAGCAATATATGCCCAGTCCTGGGTGTCTCTGAGTCACAAATATAGCAGATGTATTTTTATTTATAGAACTTTTCCATCAGGGTAGCACTCAGAAACAAATCCTATGCCTTTTGAAGAAGAAATATCTGTTGGAGGGGCACGGCTGAGTGCTCACTCACTAATAAAAACAGGAATATAAAACCAGGCGAATGAAAAAACAGTGACTGTCACAAGAGGGCAGGCCTTCACTTTCCTTATATGCTTATATCACCACTGGGAACAGCTTTGTAACCGATGAGCTATAGGTGCTGCAAATAGGTGAGGGTACTTCTAAGGCTCGGGTTTGCTCAGTTCTCCAGAGATCATTCAAGGACTGAGCTTGCTTGAGGAGGATGGGAGAATAATCACAACAGTTTCGTTTCTCTTTCCTTCATGCTTTTGCTTGCACAGTAACGCTGAAGGAAGTGAGTTTGTGTGTGTGTATGTAGGAAGCAAGTGTCATTTGACACGGCACAGTTAATGAAGCACTTAGTTTTTAACCTGGCTTCCTAGGAAAAAGGGTGTCATCTGGCAGGTTTTTTCTAACACCTAAGGAAAAGCCTTTTGTCTTGGCCAGGCTCTTGCCTTGTAACGTGGTTCATTAATTCAAACATAAAATACTTGTTAACATAAACTCCTAACCTAATCAGCCTGCAGGAGCACAGAATTTTCTTTGCATGTCAAAAGCAGCTCAGTTGGCTCCTCAGTAATGATGTCTCAGCCCTTTATCACAATCGACTAGCTCCTCACAGACAGCTGATAAGCAAAGCTGTCCCCAGTCCTTTGTCTTTGAGGAAGCAGATTCCACCCACAACTGTTCATTATTTACATCTCCACTTAAGAGGTTTCTTCAGCTCAACAGCATTGCAGAAGTTATACCCCTCCAGACCAGGACTAGGGGATTTACAAATTCCATTTAAGCTCCTGCAGCAAAAAGCGAGCTCTCTTCCCATCTTGAGAACAGTTTCTATTTGTGTAGCAAATCCAGCTCGTCAATGAGAATCATTAATTGCATGTGGGAACACAGTGAGAAAAAATGACCCTTTAATGAACTAATGTCAGGTAAAAGAATTAAAAGGACCATCTCCTGAACCCTGGTCTAGACAAGCAACACCTTGAAAGTGTTACTCTCATATGCCTTACATAGCACTAAATAGGAAGCAGTGGAATGTAAGTGTCTGCTGATCACCCGGGTCATTTCTGTTTAATTGGGTAAGCTGGAGAAAGACTAACTCTCTTGTTACTATCTATTAAAGTAAGCTTAGTAGCCAGCTTTCATTCAACACGTATATTTGCAATACAGTGGAAAGGGACACTATGAGCTCCTAACCCTACTATATAGTTAGAATAAACTTGTTTGCTTTAAGTGATGTTTTAAAGGTCACTAAGCAAATCCAAAAATATAGAATGGAGATTAATGCTTTGTCTTCATTCTTACTGCTGTTTTGCATTAAAGTTTCTCTCTTGACTTTTGCTTTGTGTTCTGCAAAGCTCTGTTTACTTTTGGTGTGGGATCTGGCTTTGTAGTCCTAGAAAACTTGCTTTGTTGTTGATGCTCTTACTGAGGCTCAAAGAGTAAGCAGGATACTTTCAAAACCTAGACATTGTGTTCCTTTGTGTTTATTCTACTAAGCATGTGCAAGGGGAAGGAGGGAAAGGACTACCCTTAAAATTTACATGTTCTTACTGGATATTGTGATTTGAATTTGCTCATTTGGCCCTGCTCAACATACAATTTTTCTTCTCTCATTTATCCCAAATGATCATTTTGCTAGTTATTTTCTGTTGTTACCCTCTGGCTGTGTGAAAGAGCTTATGATGGGGAGATGTACTGCTGGAAAAGTTGGTGCTTATCTCACTGTTGGCAGCTTGCAGTCTTGCCTCTCCTCGCATACACACATGCACTCATCATGGGCACTTGTGCTCAAAAGGCAAATGCAGACTTGGAAGTAAATTGCCTTAATAATTCAAAGGCTTTATAGCCCAGAGCAAATTATGCCTTGGCTCTGTCATGAAATTCAGGTTGCAAATCCCTTTATAGCCAAGCTCATTAACAATCTAAGTAAAGTGGTGCACCTATAATGGCTTTTATAATCAATGCATTATAATCTTTGGAGAGTATTAAGTAACAGACCTGAAGCATCCAGACTGGAGCATCAATAAGGGTCTGAACGCAGCAAGAGAAAAAATATTTCTTTTCCTGCCTTGTGGCTGCCTTTGTCTGCTTTGCTGCCCCCGAATAGCTTAGAAGGAGGTTTGGGTTGTCTGTTTACTGACTGCCATTCAACTTTACCAGATGCAGTTTTTGAGGGAAAAGAATCGCTGCTATTGCCAGTCTGATGCATGGGACACTCAGACACAGGTTACAAAAAAAAAGAAGGAATTTTATTTTCCTGTTTTCTTGGAGAATAAAACAGCTCTCAGGGAATCGCTTTCCAGATTCTTGCTCTCAGCTGTCTCCTGGCTCTGATTCTAATTATCTTTACCTGTTTGAACTATTTTTACTCAAGAGTCATTTACTAATTTTGCTGCAGAGAGCAGAGGTTCTTTATTCACAGCTAAAATTTAAACTCTGAGAGAAGCCTTTGAATTCTGTTCAGGGCAGACTACAAAATCAAAGTATCACAGAGGAATTGTGCTCTATAAAAATAAAGACAATAAATGGCTTATGAACTATTACATCCTAAGGTTAAATTCAGTGCGCACACACACACAAAATAAAAAGTTTAGGTGCAAACCCACATCCCTGGGAAAGCATTTTGTTCTGGTCAGTCAAAATTTGGAATATAAAATGCCAGAGCTCTTTTTATCTTCCTGGGGGCAGGGGAAAAGGAGGCTGTATAAAAGAATGAACCTCTTGCAAGGATTTCACATCCTTTTGGAATTACAAAGCTCACTTTGAGGACTTGGAGAAAGGAGAAAATAATTTTCTCTTTCTGATCTAGAAATGCTTTAATCTGCATTAAATTGTTTAATTTTTACTCCTTTATTTTTTTTCTCCTGCTTTTCCAGGTAGCTCGAAAGGGAAACAAAAAAGTAAGAGCCTGATGTTGTACATTGTTTCTTCTCTTTCCATGCTGACAGTTTATGACACAAGCTACTTCATTCCCACATGTAAGGAAGTATAGTCCTGAAGTATTGCCCTGGGAAACACAGCTCAGCTACCTGCTCTGCCACAGGCTCCCCAAATGACACTGGTCTGTAAAACAGGGACTGTCTTACCTTACAAAGAATTTTGAGGATGAATACGCTAAGCGTGGGCTGTGCTGTCACAATGAAACACAGGTACAGTCAGAGCATGATGAACTTTGTGTGGGACATGGAGCTCAGAAAAAACCCTCCCTGCTCCTTCCTTCTCTTAAGGAGGGAATCTGGAGAAGAAGCTTGGGCAAAAGTGTGAGATTTAGGAATAGCCTTTGCACTTCAGGTGCCAAATCCAGCCACTATTACAACATTCCTAACTAGAAGCAGCAGCTGGGGGGCAAGAAATTTAAAAGATAGGCCCAGGATCTGTGTGAGATGCTTGATGAGGTGATAGGAGGAGTCTTGTGACAGCAGTTTACATTACAAGATTGCTGATGGGATCAAATGTCCTGAGAGATTCCACCACAGATGTAAATGTGAAAAAGAATGCTGCTGCTTTGTCAGTTTGTATGTGCACTTAATCCCTATAACTTTAATTTCTCTCTTGCTGAAACTCGGCCTTTGTTCTGCAATCTATAATCTTTTGGTCTAGTTCAGAAGTCTCTGTAGTCTGCTTTCCACCCTCTCCACACATATCAGATCAGATGTAGCAAGAAGCCTTGCTCAGCTCCATGGAGCAAGAGATGCTATCCTTTTTAATCCTGAACCACTTGTCAAGTGGCTGCGTCCCTCGTGAAAAGGCAGTTTTCACAACACATCAGCGTTCCATGAAGAAAGCTTCTACTTTCTATTTCCTTCTAGAAGTTGTTCTGCACTGCACGAGGTCTCATCAGCTGGCTGTTTTTAAAGGGAAAATAACTGTGATTAGCTAACCAGAAGGCCATAAAATAAATACACCAGGTGCATTTGGAGAGCTTGTCCCTCTACCTGTTATTCCAGCTAACAGACTATTTTGCTTTCCTCCACGAGATGGCACAAGTGAGCCCGAGTGGCCTGTGGGGATGTCGGTTTTCAGACGCGGCGCCGGCACGCCGCGCGTAGGTCTACTAAATTGAGAGATTATTTGGAGGAGAGTTATACACTTATAGTCCTCACTTTAAAACCGCACATTTAGAGTAGACTTTTCCATCTTCATAAAAGGTCCCTCTTACCTGCTATAAAACACTGAAACTCAACTGACTTGGTCCACAAAGGGCGCGAACAAGCTCATGTTGATGTTTTTTCACTGTAATAACTCAAGAAAATATCTGTGATAATGGTTAGGGCTAATTTTCAACTAGAACAGCTTGCTCAGGGCTTTGAGTTCTCCGAGGATGGAGATGCCACTGCCTTTCCGAGCAACCTGTTCCAGAGTCTCATCACCCTTAGAGTAAAAGTAGTGTTCTGAATGTTTGAGTGCAATTTCCTGTATTTTGGGTTGTTCTCACTGCTTCTCACCCTGTCAGTTGGTGCCCACTGCAAAAAGTCTGCTACTTCTTTCACCTTCCCATCAGGTATTTACACACATTGCTAAGATCCCTCCTGAACCATCTCTTCTTGAGGCCAAAGAATCCAAAGCCTGTTCATCCTCTCCTCATGTTAGATGCCTCAATCCCTTTATCATCAAAATATTGAATCTCATCTTTTGTCCAACTTGTTTAAGTTGCTCAGGAATTTTCACCTGAATTAAAGTGTGATATTTCATATATTTCTCCTGAATGTGGGCCTAGAATAAATAGCTCGATAAAGCAGACCATGGGAAATACCACTTGGGACAGATACCTAATCATTCTGTCTACCTCCTCATACTGTGCTGGCAGGCTGTCAGCTTTGCTGGTGCTACTTATGCACTGTTTCTTGTTGGACTATGTAGACAAACATTGTATTATCTCATACAAGGAGAGTTCAACACAAGCTTGTGATTATGGCAGACAGCTCAGGATGCTGCTGATCTGTGTTCCAATGGTAAGAACATTGGCAAAATGAAATCAAAGAGCAAAAGAGAGAGGGGAGTTTCATCTACATGAACCATTTAATCAGAAATGGATAAGCTGCTTGAAAGCAGGTAAAAAAAAGTGCAGTCTTCCTATCACTTTGCATGGTGCTTTGGGGTGGAAGATGCTACATAAATACCTTTCCTGTGGGAAATTGTGCTTTAGAAGTACAGGAAATTGCCTGGATTAAAAAAAGAACATAAGAAATAATGCTCTTTCAGGCCAGAAAAGGAAGAGAGATTTCCTTTCCTTTCTCGAGTTTATCTCGTTGTCACTAGCAAGAGAAGCATACTTCATCAGAGCATGCCCTTGCCTCCCACAGGCTTTAATCAAAATTATTCATTATTAACAAAAAAAATATTTGCCCTTGATATTTTCTTCTAATATAAAGAAGATAATAAAAATATAAAATAATATAAATTTACCCTAAATATTTTCTTCAGTGAATTGTGACCGGTGATGCTCTAAAACCACCACTCAGTGGTGTACTATAATAATAATACAGAAAAATCCTAAGTTTCTGATCAATTCCTACCTTTTTATTTCCTAACATATCCTAACATTTTGGGTACAAAACTTAATCCCCCAAATCTCTAAGTTTTAATCCTTAATTGATGTGCAAGGTGCTAGGTAATACATGTTAACATTATAAACCAACAGACAAAAATCAGGATAAGGATAATTTGAGCACCTATGGGATAACTTTGGTGACTTCTTCATCCATTTATAATTATAAAGCTCCAAGTGTGTACATGTGTCTAATCAGTTGACAGTTCTGCTTTATACAGCCCTTCTTACTTCTTTCTTGCTTAGGCCTACTGCTTTCAGATGGCCATTTGATGCCTGTTTCTTTTGTCTGTTTGTGCAGTCACATACACATGCACCCAGGATTTATTCAGATGCCCAAAGACTACTTCACAAGCCTGAAACAACATTCAGAGAAATGAAACTAAAAAGGAAAAAAAAGGGGCCATTTCTTACCAGTCTGGAGATGGGGCGGGGGATGGAAGAAGCAACTGTGACATCCAAAAATTAGTCAGACTGTTATTTATGAATTCACAGAAACACATGCATCTCTAAGCACAGGTGTGGGTGCAGGAGGGTCTTTCTTCAAACCCTGCATGTCTGCATTTCTAGTGATTCACATCTTAAGCTGTTTCTACATTGTTCAGGGAAGGCTCTAGCATAAATCTCTGGCACAGGAAGTTCAGCTTCCTCTCCAGACTTCCTTCCTCCACGTCCTTATATGCAGAATAGCAGGGAACATATTTAAGCCTTGGCTGTGCTGAGTGAGAACTTCAGACTAAGTAGGGCAGTTTGTTTTACCCAATAACTTCAGCTGATGTGTCCAAGATGGACAGTGCATAAGACAGTGATTCTTAATTTTGAGATGTAATCCCCAAATTATCCTGAACTGTTGAGTTGCATTTTGTAACTGCACACAAAGCTGTGCCTAGTCCCTAAAGCAAGTATTGTCAAAAGGGGTCATAAAGATGACTTGCTGGCATTCAATCCCACTTTTACAGGCAAAACTCTTCTTGATTTCCTTGGGGAAGTTAGGCATAATGTAAATCTGCTACAATTGCAGAGTAAGAAAAACGATGGGAAACCAGGTCTGAATCGAGTTAATGCCTAGGTTATTGCTACTTTTAATGAGCTAATTTCACCTCCTAGATTTTTATCTAGTCTTCAGTGTCCTTTAAAAGCAACTTGTTAGATTCCAGGCTGAGGGCCAGTTAGTCCAGATGTCCAGTTTGAGCCTCAAAACAACTTGAAGTACATTTTAACTCAACTCTGGGAGTGCCTGTTAAGTATACTAGGGAAATGATGATGTTCAAAATGTGACACAATGTTGAAGACCTCTGAGCCTGGTCTGCAGAAACTGGCACTACTTTGTGACCGTTGCTCAGATTGCAGAAGTGATATAGCCACAGTAGCGAAGCATGGCAATACACTGAGGTAGCTTATGATGCTCTTAGCTCAACAGGTAAATTCCAGGACCATCTCTGGGATGTGTGGCTGTGCTACTAGTGCTTCAGTGTACGGTGAATATATTTGCTACAAGAATGCGTTCTTGCTATAACAAAACCAGCATGCAGTGTTCGCAGAGCATGTATGGCTAAGCTTTACCAGGCATAGTTTAGTCCATCACTAACCTACCTCCAGAACAGAACATGCTATATCGGGGAAAAGAACAGCAGCAGCACTTACTTCAGTACCTGTCACCAGCAAAACTGGAATAGACACTATGCAGCTGCAATACAGACAAGGAAAGACAGGCCTGCCCAGCTCATTGCTCATCATGGGATCCAGAGTGCAGGCTGCTCTGAGTAGTTTATAGGAAGAGGACTGTCAGAGAGCTATAGCCCTTTTAGCCCACAAGATTGAATCTTTCTGTTCCTCAGATCCCCCCTCACTTCTCTGTCATACATGTGCTGGCAGAAGTTGAGTACATAGATCTGGTTTTAACTGCAGCACAGGCTAGGCAAATGTATTACTGAAAACAAGCTAATACAGTCCATACAGATAGAGCAGAACACTGCCCTTGAATCGTACCTGACATCTTTCTTGTGAGACGAGTGTTACTAAAAGACAGCCTTCCACAAGGCTAGCAGAAAGTCCAAATTTGAAAGCATAAAGGGGGAGTCACATCTGCCAAATGCCATTTCTTGCTTTGGGAAGCAGAGAGTGTTTAAAATCCATACCATGTCACCTGCTGATTCACACAGGAAAAAAGAATGCAGAAAGAATCACTGAGTTTCAGTCACTTTCAGGTGCTAAAAGTTAAAGATTAATAAATAATAAATAGGGGTGTTATCAATAACAAATGCCAAAGGGTGATGCTGTATCTGGATGTATATCTGCTGACTAGTGCATTTTAGTAAACCACAGAGTGCTTTTAGCTTTGACTCCAAGGTTAATTTTGGCAGTGGAAAGAGGTTATATTAAAGTACTAAATTGTCATTCCTCTTTGTATTACATTTGTCATGAGGACTAAAACCCCAATATAGAACTATGGAGAGATGCAAAAATTGAAATGATCAATCTGATCATAAATACATGAAACTCACACTTTAAATAGTGAGAAGTACATTCACTTCTTATATGGCCTTGTTTTTCAAGGTTTGGTTTTTCTCCAAGGTGTTCTTTTTAAATCCCTTACAAGCTCAGTTATTGGTAGGTACATTATGATTGTAGCCCATAATCATTAGGGCTGAAAATTTAAGCAAAAAGGTAGGAATATAGAGGAATGAAACAATTCAATTCCTTGTTAAAACCATTAAACTCAAAGGAAACAAAACTACCAGCTTTGAAGTACTCTCCAGTAATCTAAGCTGTTCAAAATGCTGCAGTAAATTCACTTGTTTGAAATTGTCACCATACTTTTTTTTATTTTTTAAGTAAGGGCTGAACAGTATATTGATATGTCAGTCTTGCATAAAGCTGAAGCTTTTCTAGGATGTTCTAAAGCTTTTGGGAATCACTGAAGTTAGTGGAGAATTTTACCTACTTGCAGCTAGGATCCATAACCTCAAAATAGGACACACCAACAATTCTCTAGATTGTTCTGCTGCTGTTATATTACCAATGCAAATCCCTCCTGGTACCAGTGTGGGAGAAGTTACAAAAGATACAATGGTCTTTATGTTTTATTGGATTAGCATAATACACATCAGTAATATAACAGCATAACTTGGCCTAAACATACATAGGCAATATTACAGCTCTGTTGCTGAGCTTTTGTAGGTAAGAAAGTTGTCAGCATGTTGCTCACAGTATAATGTAAAACCTGTTTTCCAGCTGTTAGAATTCTCAAGTAAAAATGTCTGTAATCAAGCATCAAAACTCAACACACTATAATCACCTACAAATAGAATTTATTATCAGTTTCAAAACTAGTTTGTTCAGTTAACTAAAAGTTAAAGGTTTTGGACAACACTTAGGGTTTTTTTAATGTGTTTTCCTCCTAGTTTTGTGTTTGTTCATGGAGACCTATTACCACTGAGTAAAGCAGGCAATTTATGTTACTTTGACTACCTACTTTTTGAATGTGTTCCTTGACCCTCTAGAACTTGTTGGTCCAAATCTGTTTGTGTTTTAAGGTTTATCAAAATATTTCTCATCAAAATTATTTCTTCAATAAATATTTTGGCTTGACTAAGCAAAAATATACATGTAGAGGGGCTTATTTTTTTTTCTATTATGTGTAATTGTCTTTGTATAAAAAGTCAGTTTTGCTTACTGTTTATTTACTAAAACATTAATTCTTCACAAGAGAGAAACTTTGTACTGGCTCAGACACACACAGATATTTCCACATGCAAATCTCGCAAAATACAAGAGAATGGTTTAACTTTCCTCAGCCCGTATCCCTGACAATGGATTTTGAATCCTATTTCCAGAGCTGAGAAGCAGAACCCAGTAACGGCAGCAACAATAGTCACAATTTCTTCATCTCTGCCAATTCAAGAACCCCCAAGAACTTTGAAAGCATTACTGGATTAAGTTTTCCAATACTATTGTGTGTTACTATGTCCATTCAACATTGGCACATATAAAGCAAAGAAGCTAAATAATTCAGTTAGAACCAGCTTCCACAGCTAAGCCAAGAATAAAACTCAAAAGATTAGAATCCCGCATTGGAACTTCAAGCCTTTCTTCTTGAAGCTGCCATAACCCATCTATTTTGTGCTGTATGGAAGAACTATCAACAAGATTGCTCTGAAGGCAGGGTAAACTGTAAATGGATTTTTCTTTAAACAACATAACTGATTAAGATAGCAAACCATGTATTAATACTCCTGGAGGAAGCTGAAGAGATGTAAAGATAGTGGAAGCATGAATAAGAAGAAAACCAAAGTCAGATAGCCTTTAAAGTAAACAACATTCATAAACAATGGTTATCACCAAGGAGATGCTAAGAAACACTGTGTGAAATGCACAGCATGAAAAGGTCTATATTGTATATAAATGGCACAGCCAACATAGTTTTTAGTGTTATCAGTGAGAGTTATTTCCCTAAGAAAAGCAAGCCAGCATCTTGAAAACAAAAAGATACTTCATGGATTTCAACATGGAATTCTGTATCAAGCTGGTTTGTGGATATTGAGGAAACAGTGGAATGAAATAAAAGTTATGGCTCTGATTTTTTAAATAAAGTTGTTAGAAACTATGCATCTTCCTTTTTATCCAGTGCTGAGTAACTGAAGCTGCCCAGCTCATACAAAGTAAGGCTAGAGTGCTTTTTCACCTCTCTGTTCATGTTCATGACAGTATTTTCTCTTGCTTTTCTTTTATAACCAGCTTAAGCTTTCAAACATGCACAATGAAATCCTGGCCATTAAGACAGGTAAAACTCCTGCATATCATGTGTTCATGTAACTTAAATTCTCCTCAGAGCTCTCAGAATAGTTCTGCTTGGTCTCTGATAATCAGGCTACACTAATGAGGCAACTGTCTCTGTCAGTTCGCTTGGGTAGTGGCTTGAGAGACGTTTCACTTGGTGTGTTTTGTTTAGTTGCTTAGAAATATTAATTGTACAGGCACAGTTTTTCTACTAGGTGCTCACAAAAAAGGGTTTTGCAGAACTGGGATTTTTGATGACAAGAGGGTTGAGATTTGGGTATTTACTGTAACAGAATCCCAGAGGTCACAAGAAAGTTCTCTCTGCGTGAATTAGAAGACACCTCACTCTAATTCAAAGGACATCAGTTTTCAGCAATGCAGGAAGTATAGGCCTTCGTGGCAGGTTCTTTCATTCTCAACAGCAACTGAACAGCAAGGTAGAGAGGGGTCCTGAGCACTCACACTATGATTGCATTAGTTTGGGGTTTCACAGCTCAGTTCTGTAAAGAAATTTCCTCTCTTTGCTTCTCAAATGGTCTTCATTAATTTCTCAAACTAATTCCTTCTGCCGTGGTGAGTAAGGAAATGTAGTATGCAGGTCTTTCTCAGAATCGCTGTATCATTTAGCCTGCCCAGGCTGGGTTTAATGTACCATTAGAGTAAATTTTCTAGGTTTTCTGTGCAGCGCTTTCCTGCCCAAGACTAGCAGAGCAGGGAACACGCTAAACTAAACACACACACAACTAAACCCACACAACAGACTGGTGATTCTTAATTGCTTCTCTCGCAACTTTCATCCCCAGCCATGTCATTTAACAATTTTGTATCTTCAGTTCCTAAAGCTCTTAGGGCCACATGAACAACAGCCTTCATCATCATACAGTCTATGAATAACCCCTACACACCTTATGTAACATTTGCACAGATTATTCTGGAGCTGCCTCTGAAATAATAAGATTAGCATGCATGTTTTATCTTTCGAGTTCTCTTCCACTGCAAGAACAGGGTGGTTTAGCTGAATGCAGTTGTCAGTTTTGCTTGATGTGGATGACAGAAGTCTACCCTTTTTTCAGTCTATCCTTTCATCACTCTGTTTTGCTCAGTTTCAGTACAATTTCCCAAATAAATATTTACTTCTTAAATACAGGATGTAACCATTGCTGAATTGACTAATTTTATTACCTATTACAATTAAATTAATGACTACTCAAATTTCTAAGCATGCCCTATCCCTTTCCTGTATCACAAATAGCCTTTGTCTGACTACACATAGATTCTCAAAGGATGATGGTACAAGTCCCCCAACTCCAAGTATTTTTTTCTTTGTGAATGTGTTTTCTGTTTGTTGGATTCTGGAATCTGCAGCAGCACTGAAGCTCTCCTTCAACTGCAGCAAGGAAATAAAGTATGGCTCTTTGAAAGAATCAGTATTTCCAATGTTTGGTAGCAGCTTTGGCAGGACATACAGCTGTGTCCTGCTTCCAAAACTGGTGTGTCAAGGATGGAAGAAAGTTCCACAGGAATCTGACATGTAGCTAGTTGAGCAAGTCCTTGTATCTAGAGGTATTTCTTGCAGGCAAAATTCACTGCAGATTGGAAGAGTCTGACATTGTGGAAACTTTAGTAGCTAGGCTGAATTCTCAATGTGGATTCTGAATTCTCAGCATCTCCAGGGTACCAGATGTTTTTCTGTTAGTTGCTCAGTAAGACAATGATCCCCTTGAGGAAAGTTCTTTTAAATGGGGAAATATTAGGCGTTAGGCTTTTGCATGATGCTGATTAAGCTGTTTGAGCAATTGAAGTGCTACTTTAAAGATTGCTAACTTAAAGAAAAACCATCAGGCATGCAGTTGGTTGTGTACATGTGTGTGTGTATTTATATATATATGTTCACATATTGTAGAATCTGATTTTCAGGATTATTATAACAATGCCTTTTGTTGCTACTATAGCTGCAGAATAGGCTCCATACAGGAAAACTGAGTTCCATTTATTTGCTTCCAATACACTTCTGTAAGTGTACACTTCTGTATACTTACTCCTTCAGTTCTACCTCAGCTCTGAACGACGTATACTCAGCACAAGGTATGAGACTTTCAAAAATATGTTAATACCTTATTTTATATTCTCCTCTGTTCCTAGCAATGTTTGTTGTGATTCAAGCTATGCAAAGCCAGCTATGTTTGCTCCATGCCACATTCCATCATGCCCAAGTAGGGCAGTCTCTTTGCCAGGAGCATCAAAGGACTTTTAAAAGCCAAGCCATGGCTTGCCAAGTTTAAAGGTACAGCAAAAAATGTGAACTAGTGACACACACTTGAATATGAAGGAAAAAGAGAACAAGATCTTATACAATCCCCAGCACATGGAAAAGAGCTCAGATACAATTCTGATTGTAGGAAAAAGAACCAAACCCCTGCTCTGGCTTTCTCGATATGAGCTTGTATAAATGGAAGAAAAAAAAAGAAAGAGCGCTTGGTTTGGTTAAGTGTAGGAACAGGCTTGGACCAACCTTAAAGCGGCCCTACATGTTTCAAGGTTCAAATTGCTCCCAGCGGGGAAGATCTGTTATTATGTTGAACAAGTATACATATAGATTACAGAATTATCTACATGTATTGCACTGTAAGGTTGTATCCCATATAAACTATGATACAATCCTGCAGAGCTGAGACAAAGTTTCACAGATGTGATTACCATGACACATGTTACGTCAGAGACGTTGCAGGACTTTCACTCACTGGAAGCGCTACTCTGCTCTCAAACCACCTTGGCAGATGAGGGAAGAAAAATGGCGTTTTTGGTTCCCAAGGTTCCTAAGCCTGTATTTCACAAATATTTTAAAGCCTCCATAGCCTTCATTTTTACCTGCTGGCGGCAGTCGCAGACATGTAACAGTGAAAGCAGAGCCTGAAAGCTAGGAAGCAACCTTTGATGTGTATGCAACCATTGCCTCTGCTTAAGCAGACGCCCTATTAATTGGAGTTGGTAAAAGCATAAAACAATGTGTGGCGTAATTGTTCCCCATTTAGAAAAGTTTCACAGTAGTACTGAAGGAGCCATTTTTCATCTTAACAACCAATTTCTTTGTATTTCACAAAAGCCTTGAACTGATAATTTTTCACGGCCTCACTACCAGCATGCTATAGTGGTGCTGTAACACACAGGATTTGAATGGCAAAGCAGCCTGCAAAAACAGGTTTTCCAGAGGCATAGCAGGTATGACAGATTCCAGATAGTTTAGCCATTATGTTTGAAATAGCTGAAGAAACATGACAACCAGTGAAATTGTCTAAAGATTCATCTAACTTGGTATGCTCTCTATAAAGAGATTAGTAGCAATTGATTGAGAAAAAGGTCTAAGAAATTTTGCAACGGAGAACTATGGAGCAACCTGCATACATGAGAGGTTTTCTTTAGATCTGAAACAAGCTTTAGGAGAAAAATGTCTATTTTTTCCTTCAGCTGGCCTAGTCCTAGGATATGGAAGCCTCACAGTTGAGAAGTCTGATTATTTAGTGGAATTGTGTGAGTTACATTTCCCATCTTTTTCAGGTATTTTAATTGGCTTTGGCTACACTAGCTACTTCAAACTGGACTAACAAAAAACCACCAAGATTTGGGTTTGTTAGTTATGTATATTAGGTCTTCAGTTATTAGCAGATATCTTTGGCTAATTTTTTAGTTACAAACTATATTTTTGTAATATACAGAAACAGATAAACTCATACTTTGAATAAGTCCACTCATTTATGGTAATTTGCACATTATTCCACTGAACACTGCAACCTAGGACAATTTATGTATCTATGCACACACACACACAAAAGATTAAAAATGAAAAATAAATTTCAAAAATAAAGATAATGCATATACTGTAGCTTCTAGCACAGGACTATATGAAGACATCAGAATTAAGTACAGTGTTGCACACAGTTATGTGACACTTCTGACAGGTTTTACAATGCAGAAAACTGATTTGACCAGTGAGATTTTGAAAATAAAACTAAAAAGCTCCTCCCACCCCACATGGAACAAATCTCTGCTCTGCAAACAGCCTCTTCCAGTCTTCATAATTCCTCTTCATACTAGCAGTATAACTATGTGTCAAATTTGTCATTGGAGAATTGGATACAATTAACTCACTGATCAGAAATGAGAACTACTGCAATGCTGTACTTTTACAAACGAATAGGTGTGGTGAAAGCATTAGTCTGTGTTTATGTGTTTCTAACCAACATGTATAAACACATTTAGCTGGTCCAGTTTCCTTACTCAGATTCCATGGATTTAAAGATGTGGCAGAGTACAGACTTAGGGAGAGAAATTCCCTTTAGCTCTTGTAAAACAGAGGACGCATAAAAAATAGAATGTGAGAGATTCCTAGGAAACACAAGTTCTGAATGAGAGTATTTTTGGGGGGGGATGGGGGGAGAGAGTTTAGGTACTATAATTATCCCACAACTAAAAGCACATAAGAGAATTATAAGGAAGAAAAGCAGTGGGTATTTTTATGATAAGGCATGTCCAGTGGGGAAAAAAAGCATGCATTAGTTCATTATGATACTGTTAAGTCACAAAAAAATCTTCTGATCCATAACAAAATCTCAATGCCACTACTCTCTCGAAGAAGCAAAATGTGATTTACTATTTGTTAAGAACATCAGAACATTATTTTTTTTCATTACATAATTTCTTCTGTATGATCCAGTAAGAGATGAAATTTTTCCTTAGCAAAAGAAAGCTTTCTGTATGCTTCCTTTTTTCCCACAATGTAGTACATGGTCATTCTTTTCCAAACAAACCCACACAAATTTCCACAGACTTAAAAAAAAAGAAAAATTAAAAAAAATTTAAAAAATCATACAAATTGCCTACTATAAAGCTCCATGAAGTTATTTTACTTAAATATTGCAGTCATGTGTGCAACTGCTGTTAAAATCTCCAGAAAACTTTGCAAATATCTAATGAACTTGTGGTGTTTCTAAACCACATTTGATCAATACTCTGCAGGTGAGAATGCTAGAGCAATCCCTAGCCCCAGTCTCAAAAACATCGACGTACATCCACCACCTGCACACATATGGTCCCACAGATTTTAATGGGGTAATTCCTGTCCACAGTGTACGTTGTCCATATTTCTGTCAGGGGTGGAACAGAAATTATTTCCCTATGGTTACTGAGCAGAATACAAGAAATTTGGGACTGAAATTCAAGAATCCTGTATTCTAATTTCAGCAAATTCTCTATTTCGTTATTTGCAAATCTCAGGGTGTAGAATTAAAGCACAGTATACAGGTTATTTAAAACCAACCATTAGATTATTATAAATAATCACATCAGGGTCTAGTATGCTTTTTTCCCTCACAGACAACCTAAGTAATAGCCAATCCACTTCCTTACAATTTGATTAGCAAACCTATTCTTTCCCTTACTAATTACAGGTAATCAGGCCTAGCTTCCCAGAAAGCATGATGGCAAGTAACAGTTTGTTTTAAATGCTGGAGAAGCAAGAATCTGCTGGGGGTAGAATCTGCAGAAAAAGTACTGGTCTTTTTAACCTTTTTTTTAATTATTATTACAACATTCTCTCTGGATAAGTTTTTAATTCATAATGTGCCATAATGTTGTGGGTTTTTTTTATTTTTTATTATAAACCTACTTACACAGCAAGGTAATCTCATCTCTTAAAAAAAATATAAACAAATAGAGGAACTCTCCCACAGATTTAGACCTGTTGAGGGAGAAAAGGTGGTGCAATACTGTATGTGCATTTACTCTCTGTAATTAAGTTATAATATTGCAGTATGGGAGCGCGGGTATGAAGTGATTCCATCTTGGTAACATCTGTCCTGCCTGGCTTATGTGAGGCCCAGGGTGTAAAACAGAAATGGCATTTATATATATATATTCCTTTATTTTTTTATTTGATTTTCTACTTTCTGCAATGCCTTCCAGAGCCGGGATGCGCGCTCATCCTGTGGAAAGCATTAAAAGACCGATGTGGAGACTTCAGCCATGTGAGCACCCTTACAAGCAACGCTGGGGAAAAAAAAAAGAGTTGCAAGCCCAAAGAATCGCCTCTCGTCGAGCTCCTGAGGTAACGACGGCTGTATGAAGGCGTCTGTCCCTCACTCGTGCTCGGCAGCCCCTTACGCTAAGCCCTGCCTACCTCAGGGAGGGGGGCCTGCCGCTCCTCCAGGCTCCCCTGCCTCCGGGGAGCTCTCTTTAAACACCGTCGCCCGTGAGGCGCTGTTTCAGGTCCGCCCTTTGTTCTCGGCAGCCTTTCGCACGGCTGCGGCCCGGTCGCGGCGGGGCAGAGCAGAGGCGGAACCCCCTTCCCGCTGCCGCCGTCCGCAGCCCGCGGCCATTGTCCGCCCCGGGGGCGGCATCGCCTCAGAGCGGGCAGCGGCGGGAAACAGCCCGCGCGCGCGCCCGCGCTCCCCCTTCCCCGGGCTGGAAGGGCGTTGCCCGCCCGGGAGCGCGCACGGGGGGCGCGCGCGCCCGTCCGCGGTTCCCCCCCCCCCCCCCCCTCTTTCGGCGCCGGAGCGCGGGGCCTCCTGCGCGCGCCGTCGGCGCCAGGGCGGGGCGGTGCCGGGGGCGGGGCGAGGAGCAGAGCCGGGGTTTCCCGGGCGGGTTGGAGGGGCTTTAACCGCGCCCAGGCTGCCGCTGCCCGATGGCCGCGGGGCGCTGAGCGGGCGCCGGAGTGCGAGGAGGAGCCGAGACCCAGCGGCGCCCACGGCCCCCGCCGCGCTCCCCTTCCGACGCGACCCCGCGGCCGCTTTGCTGCTGCCGCTGCCGCCCCCCGGGACCGCCCGGGTAGAGCGCGGGCGGCTCCCGTCCTCTTCCGCACTCGCCCCCCCCCCCCCCCCCCCCCCCCCCCCCCCCCCCCCCCCCCCCCCCCCCCCCCCCCCCCCCCCCCCGCG